>JAODUO010000200.1:400000-459568 GCA_025642075.2 Ridgeia piscesae | reverse complement strand
TAGATGTGCAACCTATGTGTGTGATCAATATTTCCAGTTGATGATTGTGGCATGGCAATTTTGCCTTTTGTCACCCATCAAGAAAGTAGAGCTCGAAAGCAACCACTGTCAAGGTTGGAATGCTTTCTTCACAACACTGGCGTCAACAGTGCCAGCCACATGCTCTATGGTCTAATGATCCATTCTGGTCAAATATATCCGCTTTGAATATACAGCAAAACTGGCCAATATGTTTGGGGTGAAATAAACAGTAGTTATGGCTGATCAGGCTTTGCATGATAATTCGTATGGGCTACGGGAGAAAGTTTGGAACTCTGATGATGACATTGGAATCTTATTGTCATATGTGTGTGTAGTTTCATCTCGCTGGAAACGCAGTTGGAAAAACTATGTGGAACAGTGATGCTGAAGGGCTCATGACACAGTTAACTTTCCCATTGGCCACCATGTTAGCGTTTTGTAGGATTATAAGGATACCAGACGCAGGAAAATTCTAAAAATTATTGCCTGTTGTTATCATCATCTCAGTGACATGCTGGTCAAGTGTAGTCAAATTCCAATATTTCGTTCTCTCGTAAAGTGCCGCTATGTATGACACCCGTCACTATTTACAAATGAATGCAGGCAGTAATACAACACAGGTGTCAACAAGCCAAATCACTGCCAGGTACCCATCCGCTTAATAAAATCAGCTACAAATTCACCATTTCACTGTCAACAGCTTCCACAATCACACCTGGAAATCGGACTGCTCAAATGCACTTATGTCACAGCAGGTGAATGTTGAAAAAAATCAAAATAAAAAAATATATGGGAATATGTGTCATCGGTAACCAAACAGGAAGTCTAACTGTGTCATGAGCCCAAATAGACATGGTGATTTTGGAGAATAATTCTGAAATTAACATATCTTACAGGCACTCCTATCTGAAACACTGCGCAGTAATTTTTTTAGATTTCATCCACACATTTTATTTTTTAGACACATTTAAACAATGCACCCTATTTCACCGAGCGCCACAACAGTGAGCAGGCGACAGTTTCAAAATGCCTAATCTCTCACATCTACACACTACACAAACTTTCTTGTGTGCCATATATGAACACATTACCCAATTTTTCAGATAGCCCAGTATGTTTTTTGTAAAATATCACATACAGGCTGTTGTCATTTTGCAGTTAGAGTTATGTTGATTGTTTTCCCTTGTCCCTATTAAAAGACTGTAAATATACATGATACATGACCTTAAAACGTGCATTCTTCAAAGGCCAGACATCTTAATTAGTTCAATTCTAAAGCATTACACAATGCAATTAGTAGACATTCGATACACTGTGGCACTTGCCTGATTGAGCAGTGATCAAGTTAGTAGGCCGCACCTGCTTTGAGATGGGCCTATTGGGTGATTCCCTGAAGTTGCACAGCCAAGGTGTCATTAGGAGTTAATCCTCGGGTCTTTCCATGTTTCTAATTAGCTGAAGTAAAAAAAAAATGTTAGATTGGTCACCCTGCTGTACTGTGATTGGTCCATTTTGGGTATAGATTTTCAAACAGAGGATTCACTGCTTCAAGCCCCTCCCCACCCCCCTTATCACACCAGTGTTCGGTCACTGTGATTTGGACTTTCAGACTCACTAGAAGTCTGTAATCTCAAATCACGGTTTGTCTCTGCCAATTGTAATTCTGCCGGGATTATTCTGCATGATTACAATGAAGGAGACTGCAAATAATGAGACGAGTAAGCTTAGTAATAGGAACACATCACCTGTTGGAAGAATGTGTAAACATCGGCGTGGCTTCCAGCAAGGCCACCCATATTTCGAAACAACACATGCCGAAACGACTGAAACACGACCGAGTTCTGTATGGATGCCACGACTAGACATGGATGACTTCTCAAGAGTTGTACAAGAAACGTCTGGTGGCCTCTTGACAGTCCCCGATGCTGATGGAATATCTGGCAGCAGCAAAATCCTTCGGCCGCGGCCAAACCGGATACTACCTTTAACAGAAAGCTACCTCCAGCCAGATGAAAGTCAAGGACCTTCCTCCGAAATGCGTCTGCTGAATGTTGGAAAGAATGCTCAGATGTGGAATGAATGCTACACTGAGCATGCTGAGCAGAAGATGTGCACTTCGCCACACTTTCAAGTATACCACGAACAACAGGTTGGCCTCTGTTGGAAGGAGTCATTGAAATGTGTGAACTGTGAGTATCACTCTCGCATGTACAAGCTGTACAGTGAGATAGAAACTGGACGTTGTGGTCAGCGGGCTGCAACAACGAATGTTGCACTTCACATCGGTCTGCAGGATTCGACAACAGCAACCACAAAGTTCCGTTACATTCTCACAGCAATGGACACGCCACCTCACAGTCACACTGGATTGCAGAGAACAGCGAACAAGGTCGCAGCTCTCACTGCACAAGCAACGATGGATGACTTGCGCATGAGAAGACAGAGATCTAAGGAGACTAACACTCTTCGTGGTCTGCCAGAAGATGCTCCGATTAACATCAGCGTCGATGTTCGATACAATTCTACCAACCTCAAAAACAGTTACAGTTGTGGTGGCCAGAATGCCTCAGAGGCTCTCGGGACTGCATTCAGCTGGCAAACTGATCAACGGGAAATCATAGCTTTCCAACTGGACAATAAACTCTGCAAATTAGGATCTGCAAATTAGAAGTCTAACTGTGTCATGAGCCCTGAAGACATCCTTATAGAGACTGGTTAGTGCAAGCAAGGAACGGCCAACAAAGGTTTTGCTTCAGCAGGGGATTACTACCAAAGTATACGCGAACACAAATTACTACAGGAGACAATGGCTAATCTACACACGGATGCATTTGAACAATGGCATCTGGAAAGAAATGATGATGCACGACTCAGTTAAATGGTTGATGAATTACAAAACATGTGCGACATACTGTACAATATATAATATTGCAAAACGATGGATCAAACACTAATGAAACTCGCTTCCTTTTGACTCCTAATTCAAACTACATGATCAGATGATGATCTACGATGAAGAAAGCAAGACGTCACCTACCCAGGTCTTCTGAAGAACCTACAGCAAGACGATTGACATTCTTATCAGGTTCATGGCATCTCACCGTGCAGGCAATTGGGAAACAAATTGGTTTAGTCTAATAAAATGCTCCCATTTCTTGCTGCTGCTAGTCACCACAACTACATTTAGTTGTGCTGCTTGCAAGTGCAAAGGGAACGGAAACAATACCAAATGTGGGCGAATAACACATGCTCGGACTCTTGTTGAAAACAATGGCTGTGACAAGAGTGACACAGATGGCTCAGAACAATGCTTAATATGTGATTGAGTAACGTCTTGATATGTTTTTATTTTCGAATAATGCGTGTTATCATAATTTTATATTGTCTTAGCAAACATCGCATTAATAACCAGCAGTAGGCTTTGCATCAGTACTCTGTTTTAATAGTGTATATTACTCTAAGGAACGCGAAAATGACACAATCAATGAAATCCACTCCGATTTGCGTCACGTCATGACTGCGCAATACTTAGGGGGTGGGGTACGTGTTTGGCTAGTGATTGCGTATAACGTAGCACTGTTTCACTATTGCTTTGCAATATTCAGTAGATAAATGTATATAATTTTGGTATATTACATAATTATATTGATTACATATTAAGGTAACCATGACTCCTTTTGTGTGATATCAACTGAGAAACCGAACTGATTCATCATCCAATGTTTTGTATCTGGCATCTTGAATAATAAACGTATGAACAAGATATTGCCACATATATTAGTTCTCGTCATTCCTGATTATTTGATACTACACTTAAGTTTGTTGCTATACAGTTACTGTGCAAATGTAAGAAAGCCTATCTGGGCCATTATGGGACCACATAGGCATGGATATTAGCTAATTTTTCGGAGTGAGGTACACTGATTTGAGAGGGTTGCCCTCAGGAATAGTATTCGGGAGGGTTTGAAGTTGAATAAAATATAGGACAATCAAAAATAGCACGAGGTGTCCACTACCTCCAAAATGTGGACCCGTCCGGGCCCGACTATTATGACTAATAGGCAGTTTTAGATAATTATGCAGACACATGTATTTTTAATACTTATTTTTAAATATTACCTGTGGGTAGCATTCTTCTTATTGTATATACTTTAATAACAGTATGTTGTGAAGCGCCACAAACAATTGTGGATTTGTCGCTACATAAAATAAACTATTACAATTTTTTTATTTTTAAATTAAATTGTTACTTTTTATCAACTCCGTTAGACCCATATCACCAAAGCGTTGCCTTTGTTTGCCGTTTAACATTTTCTGCAGACCATAGTGATGCTGCTAATTATTATTATATTATTTATAATTAATTAAACTAATTCGCGCGTGCGAATGCAGTAAGGTTGATAAATATTCGCGGGCACAAACGCGCCATCTAGCAGTATATTGTGTAAAGCTAACTTGTAATAGCGAGTTTACGGTAGTCGAAGTTGTCGAGTTGCTGTCCGTCGAGATTTGCGCGTTTCTTTTGTGAATTTTCTTCGTTAGAGGAATACGAGTGATTTTTGTGTAATGTAGTGTATGTATGTAAGAAATGTGAGGAGAAGATTGGCGGCTGTTTGCGGTCGTTTGTGTGGTTAGGTCACAAAACCTAACAGATAATAATACGCATGCACAGTTCATGCTGACCGAGATGACTTAACTACGTCATTTTGTTTCTAAAATGGCGTAGTCTATAGACTTTCTAAGGCTATGTGTTTTATATTGTTTCCTGGTAAACCACTGACGTTAAAAATATGATTGTTAAAAAGTAATACCTTTTATTAACTGTTAACCCCATATGATCAAAACATTGACTTGTTCCCTTTAAATATCTTTATGAACTTATTTTCACGGCATGGTGTTTTTATTCATATCATAGACATACTTATTACAACTGTATTATCACTACAACAGTACATAATACGAAATTCGGCCAAATGTGCTGCTATCAATCGTACGCCGCTGCAACATCTGCACCGTTGCGTTAAAGCTGACTTCCTACTTGCGTCAAAAGATTTTATGTACTTGTGCCCATGGGGGGGCCCAGCGGGCCCCGGATTGGCCCCCCCGACAGACGATTCGGCCCACTCCGACCCACCCAGACGGGTGATTCGGCCGACCTAATTAAAACACGGGTGCCATGTCGGATGATTTGGCCCACCCTCTTTGTACGCAGCGCGCTCAAAACATGTGTTTTGTTTTTTTATTAAAAATGTTTTATATATATATATATATATATATATATATATATATATATATATATATATATATATATATATAATGGGTTTTTTCCAGTTGACTGGCCTAAATTATAAAGGCCTTTTCAATATAGTTTTACCACCTTTTTTCGATGTTATATGTTCGGAATGTCATCAATTTAATGCCGTCGAGTCGATGTAAATAAGCCGATGTCACGGGGCGCGAACAGTTGGCGCATGTCAGACGCATCAGAGCAGCAAAGGCGATGTTTTGCGTGTGCTTAGCAAAGTCGAAATAACAAACAGTTAGCAATATGTTTTATAAATTTAAGCTTAAAACAAATAAATCTGTATTATACAGAATAAAAATTAATTATGTAGCTTTAGTTTTGGGGACATATTCGCAAATCGCAAGACATATATATCATTTCGAAGTTTATGTTTTGGGGTCACAGGAAGACGGCACAAAATGTGCCATGTTACCACCACGTAACAATACTGTTCTTGTTGTTTGCTTATGTAGAATGTAGTTTTTTTGTTACGAAATAAAATTTGATTGATTGATTGATTGATTGATTGATTGATTGGTTGATTGATTGATTGATTGATTGATTGAATTGATTGGTTGGTTGGTTGGTTGATTGATTGATTGATTGATTGACCGACCGACCGACCGACCGACCGACCGACCGACCGACCGACCGACCGACCGACCGACCGACCGACCGACCGACCGACCGACCGACCGACCGACCGACCGACCGACCGACCGACCGACCGACCGACCGACCGACCGACCGACCGACCGACCGACCGACCGACCGACCGACCGACCGACCGACCGACCGACCGACCGACCGACCGACCGACCGACCGACCGACCGACCGACTCGACCGACCGACCGACCGACCGACCGACCGACCGACCGACCGACCGACCGACCGACCGACCGACCGACCGACCGACCGACCGACCGACCGACCGACCGACCGACCGACCGACCGACCGACCGACCGACCGACCGACCGACCGATCGACCGATCGACCGATCGACCGATCGACCGATCGACCGATCGATCGATCGATCGATCGATCGATCGATTGATTGGGTTCTATTTTATGTCACTCAGGAAGTTGGTCCTAACTTTCTAAAATCAGGATTGAAACAATACATACAGCAAATGACACTGTCATCACAATTGCTATGTGGAATATAACACATACTAGTACAAAGCAAAATTATATTGTATAAAACAGAATAAATTTGCCTACACTGTGTCATCAAAATTACTGTCGCGTGACTACAAAACATATTGAAAATAATCAGAATATTATTTATATCAACAATTCAGACAAGAAACAAGATGGACGATAAGATACATCAAAATCAGTTTTATTTGGTGGCTAAAGCGCAATTATTTGACAGCTCAGAATTGAATGAAATATTGCCTAGGTCAAACATGGCTGTCAACATAGCTGCTGCTTTTCACATTTTCATCCAAATCATCGGATATGCTAATTAAATAACTACAATTCTTGGTCATGGACATGGCAGACATGAATAGTGCAACATCTACGATCGACTGCTGATTTGATTCTGCTAGAAAGTACAATTGTTCTTGATAGATATATGTTAATTTGGTCTCATACTGTCGGATAATCTCCCGTCTACATCAGGGTATAATTTGACGAAGTTTCCGCGAAAAACTAGTGACATCTAGCGATTATTGTACACACTAGTGTAAAACCACGATACAGCGGGGTTCAGGCTCGATGAGGTTAAATACATAACAAGTGGAGTGATCTATTATAGCTCGTTTACTACTTAGCTACTGCGGAGCAGAGATCACTATAATAATAACTTAATTTATCAACGAAACATAGTTAATCATGCATTATCTCCCATATATTTGCAATTTACTATTTAGCGCGCACCTTACTGAATCAACTATCGATAGACTACTCATTACTCAATTAGCTGACTATCGGTGCAATGGTCGTGCGGTAATGAACCGACTGTCGGTGCAATAGCCATGTGTTAATGTCTTCCGTTTACAACTAATAGTTCACCTCTCCCGGATACAAGCCTATCAACACTCCTTCTTTATAACCATAATAGAACCTGGGGGAAACTAACAGCCAAAACAGTAAATGCTCCCTCCGCAGAGGCTTTCAAGCAGTGCCTTGAGCTTGACAGCACTGCCTGTGGCTGTGACAGGTACAGAGTACCCAGATAGCCAGACGATAATGGACTAATCTTGTCTTAAGACATCGGCCCAATCTCGGCCATCTCGGCATATAATTATGTTGAACCGAGATAGCCCATATCGACCCAATTTAGGTTTTGCACATGGGATCGATCTCGGCCCGATATCGCCAATTAGCCCAATATCGGCGATCTCGGCTGCATCTAGGCTATACCGGTTTCATCTAGGCAGTATAATAATAATTATTATTTGGATACATTCTAGGCTGTGTGTGGCTTAATTAGTATGTATCAAAGAATGCAATGACATATTTTATTTTCATCAGATAGTGGTATAATTTCCGATGTTCTTCTCTTAGCCCTCCCCCATTCTTGTTGTTGCCCCCCCCCCATAAACCATTTGGACAGATACTCGATCATGGACGGCTTTGTGTGTGGCGTCCATGGTGTCGTCATTTCCTCTGATGCCTTCTGCAATTAAAATGAAAGAGACACTAAGATACCATCTATCGTAAAATAATGTCACAAACTGAGCAACAAAATAATTGTTTACAAAACTATAATATATATATATATATATATATATATATATATATATATATATATTATTATAGATTTATAATATAATACTATATTTAATTACAATTATTTCATATACACACATTAATAATATATATTTAATAATATATATTTTATATATATATAATAATAATATATTATATAAAATATATAAATATGATAGATATATATATATATATATATATATATGCAGGCTACAATCACGATGGTAATCATCAGTACATCATATTATTTTATCTTGCATGCTATTTAATGTTTTACATTACAATAGAGGTTTCCACAGAATCAAGCGTGCACTTTTAAAGTATCTTCACAAATAATATATTTGTTAATCTAGAAATGTACAAAGGTTTATAAAATATGATTATACAAACGTACCTTTTTCAACTGGAGCTGTAATTTTCTGTGTAATTCCTCTTAACTGTCAGCGCAGTCTATTAAAGGGAACCAAAAGGGAAAAGTTACATGCTATGCACGTGAAAGAGTTAATAAAAACGAACTATTCTGAACGGTAATCACATTTTTAAAGTCAGGGGTTTATTAGTAAAAAAAATCTGAACACCTTATCTATCAAAGTTCGTAAGTCGCGCCATTTTGACTGATGTGTGACGTAGCGAATGTTTGGCACAATGAGCCGCAGATCGGGCAAATCTGTATTTAAAATTCCGTTAAAATAATCGCCAGTTGGCGCTTCGCGATGATTACATTCGCTTCGTGTACCCGGCGTTTAGGGAAGCGAACATGATTTTCGTTCATAAATAGCTGAATTTCGGTTGCAACGATAAGGGCCAATATTTTCTAGATAGAACTGAACGCGCTGGTAAACCTGGTAAAGAAGACCCGCCGGAAGCCGAAATGCAGAGGCGAGTAACAAGCCGAGGTGACATTGACAAGTGGTCGAAACTCGCTGAAACTTCGAAACACTGACAGGTATGTTGATGGCCTCGCATTCGATCCCGGGATTCGGCGAGTTTCTTCTTAATCACAGCCGTGCCGTGTATTATTCTCCAAATCAGTGGTGTAGTGTCGGATATGTTATACACAACGTGAGGTTTCCCAATTTGAAACAAATATCATATAGGGTCATGGGCATGGCTCTCCGATTTATGTCAACCTGACACCCACACAGAGTGACAGGCTCGGTCCTTCGCCCTAGCTTAAAACTGTTTTCAAGAACCAATTACCAAATTATCCACAACTGTGACAAAAATGCAGATTAATTGTTGTTTTTCAACTGGACATTATTATATTAACAGTAGCGACAGTGGCATGCTTTTGTATTATCGATAAAGCATGACCTGTGCGGCTATGAAACAGATGTGTGTCAATCATAGATATAAATACAACACACCAGTAGATCGAACTATAGCCATATAGGGGAAAGATTAATTATCTAACTATGTGGTATCAATATTGATTGTTCTTTTAATAGGCGTGGTATATTTAAAGAGAAAGTTTGGAGCATAATTCTGGAGGGCTAAATAAAGAAAGAAAATCACCACCCATGTTCTTTATGAAATCGACTTCATGCTGAATAATAGTTGTTTTTTAGCTGAAATATATGTACAGTGGAATGTCTCTATTAAAAATAATCATTTGAACTGGGTAAAAGTAACACAACTAGCAGAACAAATATTCTAAACTATAACATATGTGGATATATTTATATATATTCTGCGGTGATCTTAATTGCAATGTAACTTTGTTGTCGAGGTAACCATAATAGTGGCGAGGTAACCATAATAGTGCTACTAATATTTTTAATTCATGAAAAACGAATTTAAACATCTGGTTCTGTTTCAGATGTGCCATGATATATTACAAATGGCCATGGATTTTATATTCTGTGTTTGGAGCAGACAGTGCTTCCAAATGTAACCGGTTAGACATTTCACATGTATCTGCCAACAAAAATGTAAGTATATGTTCATGTATTATAAACAGTGAAATGTGTTGCTCACAATTTATTGACAATAAAAATAACATTACAGCAATCAGAACACCAAGCAAACTAACATGATACAACATTTATATAATACAAATGATATTTCATACAATGAAAACACCACACATTATTCTATAGTAGAAATATACCCAACAATTAATGTTTAACAGTAACTGATTTAGGATCATTCTAGAACATTTCGAGTAGCATGCCCAGTTGTCCACTATGTCAGAACTAAAAAAACGTTCCAATGATTTTATAAAAACACAACATGTATTCTACAATGATAATAGATTGAGTTACCTCCATTTTCATATGTCACCTGTCAACACAGTTCTTATATAGTGCAGTATCCAATCCTCAAACATGGGGGCAAATACATTTGTATTTAAAAGTATTTAAATACTTTTAAGTATCTGTAATTGATGTTTAGGAAAAAAAGTATTTGGATCCCTCAAGAGTATTTGTATTTAAATAAATGTCAATGTATTTGACCCAATGTCTGCTTAGCATTGTCCTTGTCAAAGTGCTTTACACTTTACTCCCTGGCAGACCTATTTAATTAAACACCATCTCATGACTGTGGGAAGCATGCAGCCAAGCTGTAATTAATTAATCAAGACGGTTTGTGTACAAATATCCACCATTGTCTATAGCCAGTTACTTGTTTACACAGCTGAGTGAATTGGAGCAATGACGGGTGAACAGACTTGCCCAAGGTTCGACACAGCACCACATGGTTTCGTTCTCGTAGTTGAGAGTCTGAAGCCGAGTCCAAAGCTTTAAACCACTGCGCCACTGTACATAGTTGATATATTTATTTAGGCCTTATTTTATTTCAGGTGTCCAAGTCGGCCATATACAGAGAGTTTTAACTGGTGGGTCCATGGCAGGCTTGGTCGAAGGGTACAGAGTCATACCAGTGTATACCAGCCATAAGATGGAACTTCTGTGCTCTCAGCGGAGAACAATATATAGGATAACACTCAGTACTTGTTGACTGCTGCCCTTACAAATTATCAGTTGATTTGTTAATAAGCAGTTGGATTGATTATGAACAAATCAACTGACTCTTGACACCAGCAGATCTTGTTTCATTAGCTTGGGCATATATGTACCAAGGACTGCAATTCCGACATGGACAGTCATTGTGGGCAGCGGCCAGAGTTCTGACAAAGATGTAATTCACCATTCTCTCTTTCTGTCTGCCATGGGCTGGTGGATCTGCAGGTAAACATACAGCTGTAGTGTCTTCTGCAGCTCCAATTGCTTGCGTCCTGACCAGAAAACAGCCATGTTGTCAGGGTTGGTTAGGACGTGGCCGGCCGTTCTTGCTAGAGCCATGGTTCCATCCCTATAAATAAACAGGACATGCTGTAGTGCTAAATATTGACTGTTTGAATTTACTATGTTTTTATATGAAAAAAGATCATTCAATCTGCGCCAAATAAGCAGCATATGTGTTACAGTGTAATAGTGAACAGTGTCCTTTACTGTTGTGCAGTGTGTTGGAAGTGGCAATATCAACAACCAGGACAGGATTAGGCTAGATACATTTATCAAGAAAGCAAATGGGACTGTAAGAATGGAACGGGTCATGGATAGAGTACAGAAGTTTTCTGGCAGATGACATACACTCACTAAGATCTTAATTTGACAGCTGACAGGAGTGACAGATACTGAGTTGCATGCACTAGAACTGCATTCATATTATTGCACAGTGCTTGCACAGATAGATAGATAGATAGATGATGATAGATAGATAGATAGATAGATAGATAGATAGATGGATAGTTTGATAGATAGATAGATAGATAGATAGATAGATAGATAGATAGATAGATAGATAGATAGATAGATTTAGCATAGATAGATAGATAGTAGATAGATAGATAGATAGATAGATAGATAGATAGATAGATAGATAGATAGATAGGATAGATAGATAGATAGATAGATAGATAGATAGATAGATAGATAGATAGATAGATAGATAGATAGATAGATAGATAGATAGATAGATAGATAGATAGATAGATAGATAGATAGATAGATAGATAGATAGATAGATAGATAGATAGATAGATAGATAGATAGATGGTGATGCTGCTCCAGCTGCTGACTTCATTGAATAGAGATGTGTGTATGTTTGTGTGGTGATACATATTACGTAAACTAAGGTATGATAATTGATTACATGATCACTTAGTATTTATGCACTAGAGTTGACAGTGCTCAATCATGCAATTTCCTAATGTTGGTAAATGTGGTATTGAATACATAATTGGTAAAATAATACTGCGTCTTACAAACATTTCACTCCACTATGACATTCCTCTCACAAAATGACAATAGCATTTATCGCTACATTGTTTGTGTCATGTTGTATCTTAGTGCTTTAATTTATATTATCCAATAAACACAAACGTTGGCACCTCAAAATATTAAACGAACAGGAATATATATGACAATGTATATTGTTAACTGGCAAAACGTCATATTGAGACATCACGCTAATGTGCATGGTGGATCATCTGACTTACTTGCTAAACTATTGGATTAAATTTTTGTTGAATTACATTAGTGATTTGCACGACACAATGGTTGAGGGTAGAGAATTCCACTTATTGTGGTGGAGAAGAAACTGGTTCCAAATGTTTACCGAGTGTTTACCCGAAGATCTAGTGTTGTATTGGATAGAGTGATCTTGTGAGATATCTACAAGTCCACGTTCTATCTAGTATATTATGCTAGTCTGTTAATGTTTCTTCTTGTTTGCTCAGTGTGTCCCCAATATTTCAAGAAACTACTAATAGAGGCAATATTGCAAATTTGCAAAGTGATTTTTTACAGTACATAAGTGATGTCTCATCATAGCTAATTATTCATCCTTTACTGTAAGCCTGTAACATGTCCTAGTATCAATGTTGTATGAGTATCTGAACTGATACAGCACACAGCATTTGTAATTTGTTCTCTTACTGAACAAATAACATTGAAAACAACATTCGCAATGCTATTTTTTAATGTTTGAATAATATGTTTACTGAAAAATATAGCAGTCATGTTGGCACTTTCAGGGCGGTCAACCTGAAAATAGGAACTGCATGCGTAGCTACGAAACTCGAAAGGCAGTTTTTTTGAAAACTTATTTAGCGAGTGATATCAAAGTGCCTATATTATCGTTCATGCGGATTGACTATGACGTCTATGATCTGGCTTGCATTCAGCTCTTTTTTAATGTTATTGACATGTAGCTGTACTTTATTTTTATGCCTGTGTTCATGCAAACGTGATATATACCATTCAAAGTAGGATAACATAAAACTAATAACAATGAACAATAACAATAACAATAACAATATCGGACGGCCTAACTCGCTTGGCCCTAGTTAGCGGCTCCATGATCCCATGTACATACCTTCTAGAACCATAACTATGGAGGACGTTTATGAACAATATCAGTATGTACATAAGTCATCTCGACAGACATCGCAATGTGTCTAATGGTACAAGATTTAAATAATTTAGATACAGAAGACTTAATAATATTTACTAACCTTCTTGCGCGCTCTAATGACTTGGCTACGGCGACGGAAGGATTCGACCGGTAACCCGTTTCGACAACTATCGTTGGTGATTAAATATCGCGCTAATATCGTTTGCACAGCTCCATACTTCAAAACTCGACGTCGCCGACGTTTCTGCGGATCTTGACCCAGTATATACGGTGAGAAACATCCTATTCGAAGCAACGTTCTTCGAACGGATGTCCTTCTTCGAAGTTCGCGTATCTTACAACATTGTATTTACAACGGCGATAGCATTGATGCACGTAATCGAACACGTGACTTTAAGGCCGGTTCTGTGTGCTGAGTTGTCAGACCACGGTCAGACAACAGGAAGAGGCGCATCATGGACGCCTCTATGAAGCCGATGATTTCAGTAAATTATCCACTTTGGAATTATTTTACTAATAAACCACTGGCGTTAAAAATGTGATTACCGTTCAGAATGGTTGCTTTGTATTAGCTCTTTCACGTGCATAGCACGTACTATTTCCCTTTTGGTTCCCTTTAAGAAATGGTGGGAAACTGCAGGTAGTCTCAAATTTCACTATAATCAATGAAGTATAATCAGTGAAGCCTATGCAGAGGTGTTTGAATATATGTTTACAAATAAAAAAATATGTATATGTTCGAATTGTTTCTTCTAAAGATTGTTTTCTTATAAACGTTTTCTATAATACAAAATTAATAGTCTTTTTAACATTTTTGCAGGGAATATTATGTAGGTACACCCATAGTTGTGTTTTTGTATGGCGGATGGCGGGACAATCGGATTACAGTGGCGCACAAAATATTGGAAACATACTATAACATAGACATATCTACACTCGCCCAAATTTTCTATACATTACACTCACCACAAATAACGCGACTTATTAAATAAAAGCATATGTTCATATTTTTAAAGGATATATACACAATTATATTTATACTGCCAAACCTTTGCTGCATATAATGACATCGCCTATTTTGGGACGATATCGGTCCGATGTCGGCAACATCGGTGCCTACGGCCATTATTGCCAACATCGGACCGATATCGGCCCGACATAGGATAGATAGGCCCATGATTGCCAGGATGCAGCCGATATCGGGCCGATATAGGTGGCTATCTGGGTATCGTGACCGCTGATTTTAACATGCACTTACACGTTTTTAAACATTTCAACACTATCATTATTAATTTTTTATCTTGAACATTTGCATGCCATCTACGAAATCGGTGGCTGTAGTGGATTACTGGAAGAAGAGGAAGACTGCCTTATGACTGAGCAAAAATAATGCCTTGCCTTGATGACATCTCTTATAGCTGCAGGCAACTGGGGAATCGAGTCAGGATCATAGTACACGTGCATCCTCAACTGCTGGCTGACAGTTTTCTTTCTCACTTCGCTGGTCGGCTCACCCAAATAGGTGTGATAAACCTGAATCAAGAAAAACGAGTACACATTAAACCGTTGCCAGTGTAACATGTGATGTGACCTGGACAGAAGGTGGTCAAGACACCATCCTTACACCCTGGTACAGACGTATTGGACATCTGATGTGATTATGCACACTCACACACTCATGCAGTCGTGTACCTGTGATGGGGACTCACTCACATTCAGACTGACTTACTCACTTACTCACTCATAGTCTCATTTATTTACTTACTTACTTAAAGTTAGAATCGCCAAAATAAATAATAAATGTACACCTTCAAAAAGTCAACTATACTACACCCCTGGCCTACGTCGGTGTCGTAATATATATGTATATCAGATGGTCAGCTATGTCACTGAACGTATGCACAGTCAGTGGCCACATCATAATCACACCATAAATGGGCTTGGGGCTACTGAATCAATACTAGCGTTCCCCAATGTACGTCGTGCACTATGGCGAGGGAATTCCCTATGCAGTGCATTGTGGGTAGTTTGTACTCGTCAAAATGTTGTTGTGCTGCCGTGTTTTAAAGGATGAGTTTTGTGGGTGCCTTGCAAGATCTGTCTGTATCACAAATTGGCTGTATAACAACACAACAATCTGGTTACAAATTCACGGCATAATCCAAGTTTGTGAATCCATCATCAAAGAGCGTCGCAACTTATTATATTGCTAATTATGCCATACTATTTGATATAAATATACTCGCTGAAATCAACTTGTGAAAACACGCGACTGCCGCCAATTCTGACACAGACAGTGAATGATGGTAACATCCAAGCCAGTTTGAGTAAGTGTGGGTTTATGTGATTGATGTCTATTGCTATAATTCTATATGTGTATTTACTTTGGTTAATCAAATGGGTGCCATGTTGATAATAATGCGGGCCACAGAAAAGCAGGTTCAGCAATGCCCAAACTTAAACCTAGGCTAAGCCTAAGCCTAGGCTAAGGGTAGAGCGCAAAGTCAAGCCCATGGCCATGCTAAGGTATTCTTTGCCAAACCCTAGCCCTAGGCAAGGCGTTGTGCACTGGTTGAGGTACCATTTTTCAGTAGGACCTATTGTTTCCTGTTACATTGATTGTGTCATTTGTTTGTAAATGTCAAGTTAGAACTGTTGTTTGCATGACTAAGTGAGTACACAGATAGGCGGAATCAAAATATCGTATCGACGCAGCCAGAGTTAAGTTAGGCCAAAAGCCGTGTGTCCTAACTCCTGCTGATGATCCGCATATAACATAAAATATGTAGGTACTATTGTTACTCCAGAGCAATACCATTTGAAGCTTGATGCGAATGTTGCTAATAATTAATTAATATTGTAATTCAATGTCCCCTTCTCTTGAAATTACGTTGTGTTTTCTATTATGTTGACTGTTTTTATGGTGTGGTTCAAGCAAATCAAGATAACAAAATAGTGTAATTTCTCATTGTAGAGCCCAGAAGGTATAGAAAGTAGAATGCACTACATTGTAGGAGAAAGCCAATTCAAGCATCGACAGAGAAGAAGAATTAAAGCTACTGCAAAACTGATTAAATATAATCAGTATGGAAAAGACAAATGACGGTGGTTGACCCGTTGATGCATGGCGTGTTTAGTTCAGAATTGTTTTATATAAATATCTGCATTTGGCTGCATCATTTTATGTAGCCATTATAATTGCAAAATGGATTGAATGTCAGCAAGTGGGTCCATGTTACAAATTAGCCTTCCAAAGGCCAAATCACTCACACGTTGCATTTTGAATGCATTCTGATCATATAATAGTAAATGCAATATGCTCATAGACATGCATGTGGTATCAAAATACATGTAGAAACACTGCTGATCGTATATTCACGAATAAAAGAGAAACTTTCATTGAAATAATATGTTTGATAATGGATGTTTTGTAAATATAATTTATATACTAGAACAATGATATAACATTATCATATAACTAGAAAATACATGCAATTATTTGTAACTACACACATACACAATCACTTTTCTCTTCATTATGTATTGGTGAGTGTAGTTAAGTTTCACCAGTATATTTCTCGCCTGCTGCAAAATGCAGGTGAAGTAATCTTAGCCTTAGGACACAACTCTGCACACTGTATTTAAAACACTCTTATCCGAGTCAATGGCGTACTTTGAAAATCCATTTGACATAAGACATTTCACCCTGAAACATGCATACACCTATCGTCACATTAAAAGAACGCAATTGTAAAGTTATAGGTATAATGTATGTGAAAGCTTTGTAAGTGTAAGTAACTGTAATATAAAAGGTAAGATTCCCTCTGTTAACATCCAGCCGTGGTTAATATTATATGAGTACTAACTGCATAATATCATTAAATAGGTACTCATAAAGAGCAGTAATGAAGTCATAAACACAAAGATAGACAGAGAACCGTATGTTTTATAATAGACACCTTCCTTGGTTACCTTATCAAGGGACACATGCTTTGGACTGATTTGGAGCACACACTCCTAAGAAGATCATCTGAAATATGTTTCTCCACCTCTGCCCTGGTATGTCGAATTTTGCATAGTTTACGTCTCTCTCGAACTTTGCTAAAATGTCCATGATTCCTGGTTTTAATATAGTATGTAAAGATGAGGTAGAATACACATAGGCATATCTGAAATATTTACAAATTCTTTTATAAGGCGAAATTTAATATTCACTATCAGAAACAGTGCGCCTTCTCTGCACCATTTAAATGACACGGTTTTTCGACAGGCAATGTCCTAGGCGTAACCGTCGTCACCTCCGTGAGATTGAACGACATACTAGTACATTCCAACAAGACTGATGACGATACGCGAACAGTCGACTCGACGCGAAGAGATGACATGCAAGTCGTACCATTTCCGTGTAACGATCCGTTACCCTAGAAGAAGTCCGTCTGTTTCCAGCTAAGGCATGCTCAGACGACACGTTTCACACGTGTCATAAAGGCAAACCATGTATTCTATGCACATAAAATATCCTAGGTCGAAAATTGCCATGCTTTTGGATCTTGCACTATAGCGAGGGAATTCCCTCCGCAATGCATTGTGCATATAACATTTTGTTGTGCCGCTTTTATCCCATGTTAAAAGGCCTGAGTTTTTGTTGGTGTCTCGCAAGATCTGGCTGTATCACAAAGTGGCTATATAACAAGACAAGGAAGTGATTAAAACTTCTCGGCACATAATCAAAGTGTGTGAATCCGTCATCAAAGAGCATCGCAACTTATCGTATCACTGGTTATGCTATACTATTTGACAGCAAGATTTTCGTTGAAATCAATTTGTGAAGTCACGCGACTGCCGCCAGGTCTGACAGCCATGTCAGTGTGGGTAAGTGTGGGTATATGTAATTGACACCTTTCCATATAATTATAGATTTGTGTTTATAGCAGTGGTAGTTTGAGTAAAAAATATATAATTATATGCCACGTCGGGTCACGGTAAAACTGGCTCATTGATGCCCGAAGGCGAAGAAGTAAAGGCCTTTTGTCAAGCCTCGGCTCAGGCTCAACTCAAGCCAAGCCCAAATATGTTTTCGTTGTGCAATTGCTGGGGCACAATTTTTCAGTATGATGTATAAATTCCTGTTACACAGAGTATGTCATTTGTTTGTAAACAGACTATTAGAACGGTTGTCTGCATCAAGAATTTTGGAAAGTAAACAGGCGGAATGAAATGATTGTTTCGATCGTAAGCAACTTAATGTTTCTCATTGTAAAGTCCAGAAGGCGTAGAAAGTACCACACAGTGAATCATAGGGACAGCCGATATACAAGTTGGTGTCGACGGGAAAAGGTGACTATGCTTATGACACGTATTTTACAGAAACAACTGCTCAGTTGAATTGAGAAAAGACAGCCACAGGGACCAATTGCTGATATTCAGTTCACTTTGCAATTATAACACCTACATATAAAATTATGCAGCCAAATGTAGATTTTTATACACAATTCTCCGAACTAAACTAACCATCTATAACTGGTTTCCGGATGCAAATACACTCATATAATGCATTTTGAATGCATTCTGATGGTATATAAATGCAAATATATATATATATATATATATATATATATATATATATATATATATATATATATATATATATATATATATGTAGCATCAATACATGATGTGATATTCGTAAATAAAAGTAAACCGTTTAGTGAAATTGTAGAGTGTGGTATGTTTGAAAGTGTGTGTTTTTAAAGATATAACATTGAAACATTGATATAAAATATAAGTCTACAATACATGCAATAATGTTCTAATGACACACACTCATTAAGACTTTCACAAACATTCATTTCATTAGGGAATTAGGCCCTATGCAGGTCGGTTGGTACCTACTGTTCCAGAGTTGTGGTTGACTGCTGTAAAGGAACATAAAAAATATCCACCCAGCTCCAGGCTACTGTAATATGTTTGTTCCAAGTAAGAACAATTGTGTGGTTAGTATACCATATCTTTGATCAATAAATGTATATTCTGGCCCATGGTATGCCATCTTTTCAACCCAAATCCCTTCACTGAACTGACATATGACATTTCACCTAGAATCATACAGCTATCGCCACATTAATAGAACGCAATTGTAAATGTATAGCTATAAATATAATGTATGTAAAAGTTATGTTAAGTGTAAGTAACAGTACTATATAAGTTAAGATTATATATATTAGTATCCTGCTGTTATTAAAATGTTATGAAGATTAATTGCATAACTTCTTTAAATAGGTGTTTATAAAGAGCAGTAAGTCCAAGGTAATTGTTCTGTAGCCAAATCTACATATATGCCTAAACATTTTAAAGTTATAACCCCACTTGAAACCCCATTTATCCACAATTGCTGGAGAGAGTGGTCCTCAAACACACATATCTAGACAGAAAACAGTATTCTACATTGTTATTTTTTATAATAGACACCTTCCTTAAACTTAGTTACCTTATGAATGGATTTGCTTTTGACTCTAATTTGGAGCACACACGCCTACGAAGATCATCTGGAATACTGTCCTGCATCTCTGGTATATCTAGTTTTGCATATTTCGCGTCTCCCTAGAATTTTACTAAAATGTTCATAATTCCTGGTGTTAATATGTAAAGATGTGGTAGGACACGCAGAAGCCTATCTCACATATTTACAATGTTTTGTTATAAGACTTGTATATATATATATATATATATATATATATATATATATATATATATATATATATATATATATATAATATATATATATATATTTATATATATATATTTCTATATATATATATATATATATTTTATATATATATATATATATATATATATATATTATAATATATATATATATATATTTATATATTTTTATATATATATATATATATATATATATATATATATATATATATATATTATATATATATATATATATATATATATATATATATATATATATATATATATATTGTTCACACTAAGTAAATGTAATTTACAAAAAACATTTTATTTAAATAAAACCTGATTATTTCCATGCTGTTGTACAGTACGTATTCTGTTAATAGTACTGAACCTACCTTTTCAATCCCCTGAATATGGTGGTGAAATTGACCTCGGTCTTCGGTCTTGGCGTCGGAGAGCATCTTTGACTTTTGTTGCTCCCCAAGTGCATTCCGGCAGAAATATTCACTAAGAAAATAAAACCATAAATACAGCCGGCCGACCACATGGCAATGGTTGCTAGTTTGCCATGTGGGTACTATAAGACACACTGCCACGATGTTACATGCATGATGTGTTTTTGAAGTAAAACAATAGTTTAAATCAGCGCGTTGTCATAGCGCAGCGTGGTGTCATGGCGCGCGTGGCGCGTGTTCGTGTATGAAGCCATCTAGACTCCAGTGAATTAATTGGGGAATCATTAATAATGTTTACACGATACGCGTAGAAGCGGTGTAGCGCTTACATTTTGCGGCGTGATAAACGTTCCGATTGGCGTGTCTGCGCATGCGCGATACATGTAAAATCATTAATGTGCAGCAAAAGGACAATGTATGTGTGGTATAACTACAACGGGTTGTTCGTAAGGATATATATATATAACTTCTCAGCAAAGTTTCTTGTCGCAAATTAACACGAGGCAAACAAGTTTTGATAGCAAGTGTAAATCACGTGTGGCTAGTGTGCCATAATCCAAGGCAGCGATTTAAACAGCTGCTACCTCCACTCATTCCCATAACAATCGTTTGCTCCTCGCGATTATTAGTAATTTCACAAAAAGCAGATGTATTAAGTACTCCCAATGATGGGGTAAATGGTTTATGTATACATGTTACTTCAATTTTCTTCAATTAATACAACAAATGCGAACTCTTTCAATTTTTGTTTCGATCGGATCCGATCGAAACTATGTATGATTCCTAACTATGGAAATGGAGCTTAGAGCGGAATACGCTATAGTCTTCACGCGAACGAGGCTTGAGGCGAGATTGACCTTCACACTGTCGAGTTGTTTACGTTTAGGAACAGCGAATTTAGGCACAAACATGATTTTTATATGCCACCAACACGGCAAATTAAGCAGACAAATACAACATCGACGCATGATTGGGAAAGAATATGGGACTAAGTATTGAACAGCATGACTTTGGAACAGTGACAGTGCCCTTTGCAAACTACGGGCACCGTGGGTCGGCGGGCTTTTGGCGTTGCGGCCGTAGGTTCTGTTCGCGCAGATGTTCTTCCAGATAGGTTAGTAATTACGAATTGTCAGCTATAATCACGTATATATATATATATATATATATATATATATATATATATATATATATATACACGTCGATGCTACTACTGTTGTTTTTATTAAATTTATGTTATTGTTTACCTTCAACCTTGGCGCTTATTCAGCCAATGCCATGGTACGACAAAATACCAAGGTATGGCTATGCTATGAGTGCATAGAGTATGGCCTATACCATCCTTGTAATTCTCTTGGCAAAGGCATCCTTGAAGTTGATGAGTTGATGACGCGGACTACAGCCATACTATCAATGATGATAACATGGTCATGAGGTTGAACTAAGTCATCACTGAGAATGTTGAGGAGGCCATCGTGTGTATCATATTGTGCTGGTGCCTGGACCGGTGTATGTTTACGTGGTGCCTGGATAACTGCCTCGGTTGGTGTCTGTGTCTCAGTCCGAATGGGATTTGCCTCCTCAACAGTATGTATGGTGGCTGCTTTGTCTATTGGAATGAGGAGTGATCCATCTGAGCTGCCCTAAGAAGTGCGGCCCATTGAGAAGTTTGTTTGATCAATACACAGCTCCGGGGGTACAACTCGTCCCGTGAAGAAACTACTTCTCTATCTGGTGTACTTGGGTTTTGCCATTTCGGGTTGCGCGTCTGTCAATGAGGGCATTACGTTGGACAGACTGGCGGCTGACGATTCCTACATAGCAGACTACTTCGATCGAGACATCAGGTACTTCCGTGAGTACGGCCATGCCGGTAACGTCGTTGTCGGCCAGGAGATGGCGTTATGGAGGAAGACCGAACGGAACAGAATAGAAGCTGTTCTGCGTGAATTCGACGAATCGGAGTACTTCCACGGCAGTGACGTCACATCGGCGTGGATTCGCGATTTCACTTCATTCATGGGAAGCGACAGCTTAGACTCTGGCAACTTCTCGGCGACGTTAGATTACTTTTTGTCAAACTATAGCCTTCTCAACGTCAATTACAATATGGACATTAAGATGGAATCCGGAAAAGTGAAATATTCACGATTCTTCGTGTTTTCGAATGAGACGGACACGTCGATACGGGAAAGCGAAATGATGTCCATTGCTCGAGCAATCGCCGATAAGCATAAAGACCTAAACGTGACCGTATATCACCCCACGTTTGTCATCTACGACCAATACATCGCTGTTTGGCCAAACACGCGACAAAATCTGCTCATAGCAACCGCCGCCATGTTCCTCATACCACATCCGGTGTGCAGTTTGTGGGTGACCTTCAGCATCGTGTCCATCTGTACCGGGGTCATAGGTTACATGACGTGGTGGGACGTGAATCTCGACACGATCTCAATGATCAACATCATCATATGCATTGGCTTCAGCGTTGACTTTTCGGCCCATATTACTTACGCCTTTGTTTCGGCAGATGGCGACACTGGTAACCAGCGCATGCGTAATGCTCTCCACGCTCTTGGCTCAAAGTATTTGTTTTTTCCTTTGTTATTGACGTCATTGAATCCCACAAGATAAGAACACACAAGATAAGAACGTTGGGCGTATTTCGCTCTCTGCCGTCGTGATTGTTTGGATAATAGTATACGTTTGCGACAACGACTATTACCCCTGGGTAATATTAAGGACACGTTTAGGCGTCATAGGCTAAACAGTTTTGTTGCTGGTAGCCTTGGCATCTGATTGGTGAGAGTAAGCGATGTCATGGGGTTACCCATTGGTTCATTATGGCACTGATGATAAATATATATTATATATATATATATATATATATATATATATATATATATATAAATATATATTTGAATGTTGTATTACTATGTACTAATATGCACGGGCAATGTTTTTTTTTGAGAATACAAAACCCCTTTATTTCGTAATCTAACGAGACCTCCAAAGAGTACACAGGAATTGGAGTAACGTCAACATAGTGACGTCATTATACACACATAATGCTGACCGATCCAAATGTAGAACTTTGACTGCCACAAGCATCGGAGGACGCGCGAGCTCCCAAGTCTACGAGCTCATATCGACACGAGTGCAACATACAATTTCATGTCAAGGTACATTTTAATGTAATTGGTAAATATCAGCGACATTTTCGCAGTCTCCCTGTTCATCATCTATGCCTCTGGCTCTGCTCGGGTATACGGCTGTTTGTGATTCGATAAGTCACTCGTTTCTTCAGCAACTGTAGGTTTCGTGGACTGTTTAGTTCTTTTGTTAATACAGTAAAGGTAAACCAGTCAAAGTCAGTACGGTTTAAACGGTTCCTAATCTCAGGTTGTCATGGTAACACACTGGTACATTTTACATTACAGACACGACGTCAGGTCACTCACTAAATTTCTTCTACCATCATGACCATTGTACCGGTTCTCGTAAACAGTGGCACCACGTTGATAGCGACGTCTCACAGAGATTCGCTGAACTGACGAAGAGAAGATTAAAAGAGAGTGCATTCTAGTTATGATGTGTGGATATTAAACGGCATTACAACTGCTGGGTTCACTAACCTTTCGTTTATATTGCTATTGTTGTTGTTGCTGCTGCTTGCTGCTGTTGTTTCAGCTGCTGCTGTTGCTGCTGGTGTTGCTGGTTTTTGTTGTATGGCAACGTTGAAAGCAACATGGAAGAAGAAATGTCAGGGCAGCTTGTAGTCACGCGTTGCGCGATGACAACGTTCCGTGCTGTTACATCGTGTGCTGGTTTTGACAACGTTACCTCACATGGAGTCGACTATGTCTCTAGTCGTGTTAGCTCAAGCCTGACGCAAGTGTTACTGCTGCATGTAGAAAAACAAGCGGGGTTATGGCCGCTGACGACGGTTCAGGCAGTTCACAAGCGTTATCATGGTATACAATACTACTGTAACGCACTCTTATACGGTACATTTGCAGTTTACATCGCCCGTCTACAGCGAATACATAACATGTCTGCAGGTTGATTATGCGTAGCCCGCGTAGCGACAGTGTCACACTCTTGCTACACGAACTCCACCGGCTGCCCGTCGTGTGCAGAGTTGATTTCAAGCTACTTGTATTCACTTACAAATCTATGCACAACGACGCGCCAGAGTATTTGTGTGAACTCGTGTGCCCGTATCAACCGACAAGAACACTGCGCAATGCGAACAATAACATGTTAGAAGTGAAACGTACCCGTACCAAAGCTGGAGACTGCTCGTTCGCTGTCGCTGCTGCGTCCCTATGGACTAATTTACCAACAGTCATTAAGACTTGTGACAATTTCACCAGCTGCAAACGTCTACTGAAGACACATTTTTTTCGTATTGCATATCAGTGTAGTTCGACATGAACATTATTATTTTTACTAGATTATTTGGTAATATTATCAATTCATAATTATACATTTATTTATTGGCATTGTTGTTTCGTAATTATTGTTATTATTATTTTACAGTTTTAACATACACTAAACTATTTATTACAAATAATAATTATACCTATACCGTTATTTATCAGTATCATTGCAATGTAATTATATACTAGACCAGTTATTTTGTGTTTTTATGACTAATACGTAATTTATTTAAAAGTGCTACGCTATTTAAAATACCGTACTAAATTTATTTATTTATAATATACCTATACATATATTTTTTACATTTATTTTAAAACACTAATATTTGTCTTATTGTATACATAATTATTATCTTTTTATGTTTTTTAAATTGTAATATGTTGTGAAGCGCCACGAACGATTATGGATGTGGCGCTATAAAAAATAAATATATTATTTATTATTATGCTGTTTTTGACAACGTTACCTCACATGGAGTCGACTATGACTAGTCGTGTTAGCTCAAGCGTGACGAAAGTGTTACTGCTGCATATAGAAAAACAAGCGGGGTTGTTGTCCGCTGACGCCGGTTCCGGCAGTTCACAAGCGTCATCTTGGTATACAATACGGTAGTGTTGTGGACCTTTCATTACAATTATGTTTTCACCACGAATTGTTTAAACATATTAAACATACGTTAATAATTATAACAGGCTACAGCAACAACTTGTTGACAGTGACTATAGAACGTTCATCATTATTATAACGTTTTAGTAAAAGTTGATGGTGACTAGATACTACTTAACTTAATATTACCTTACTCAAGTAATCATTTTCAAAATATCAACTTCACGCGAAGGCTGTTCAGTGATGGCCTCTGACGATTATAGGCTGCACTATGCGCTCAGCTGACGACTTTGGGTGTCTTGCTTAGATTTCCTTGTTAAAACTGTGTTGCCGAGAAACATAGTCCCAATTATGTTGCCAAAATCGTACTAAAACCCTGACAGACTCGAACACTGTAACTGTATATGACTCTATTTCACAACGATCTTCAGAAATACTTTTTACATGAATCTATAGTGCGTCTTGTAACGTACACTCTGAATATTACCGCGCTTGTATACACGACTAGCAGTAAGCCGCTGATAATCGTATCGAGTAACCACACTGCCATCCTGGGTGCCAGTCGCCTTATATTAGAAGTGCCAACATATTCACAAGTACAACATCATCAGCATTCAGCGGAGAGGGAGACTGAGAGGGAGGGAGGGGAGACGGAGAAAAGGAGAGAGAAAGAGGGGGCAAGACAGCAAGTCAACACGTTAGGGAGAGACATCTGAGGAGGAAGTGAATGAAAGTGAGAGATTCACCAGTATCGGCTCCAGCCGTTCATCATCTCAAATCGTCCTGGTTGCCCCACGCGATACGGCGGAGGACCCGTTTAACAGGACGGGAGGCTGTAGTCACGATGTGTGCCGTATCTGTTTCCCGGTCCACGTAAACCGCCTGCCTGGAGCCGATGTTCGTGGGACCTGGCGTTGTTGTATTGCAGACAATGTACGTTGTTCGCGGGAGACACGAACTCATGTGATTCGAAGTACTTGTTTTCTGCCCGACCGCGTCCACTCAGTGCCGGCCTGAATCCTTGACCTCCTGGACAGCTGTTGTGGTGTACCGATGTCCTATATGGCAGAGCCATGCCACTGTTAGCGTACGACATCGGTGCGTGGTTGGTTCTCACGCCGCGGTCTCTGACTCGGGGACTACTAAGGTGTTTTATCGGACTGCTCTCTCTACGCGGGAGGTCTGACATTTTCGGTTGACAGTCATCCCGATATCCTCGAGGCGTACGGAAACCACCGTCACGCTCTATGTGGTCGAAGTCACGCTTTCTCCAACCATCCACACCTTCCGCTACCGAGCGAACCGTGTGTATGTTTTGTGTGTGATGTTGATACTTTTGCTTGCTTCTTAGGTCCCATTACCGATAACAGTACTGGGATAATAAACAACCCATGAAATGCGCCCAATGAGATGACCAGAAACATCGTCTTAAAGAAGGTGCGGTATATGTATGAGGGAGTGAAAACCAACACCGACACCCCGATGATTGTCGATAAAGCACCCTGTGTTATAGGGTAGCCAAGAGCGTAGAGAGCATTACGCATGCGCTGGTTACCAGTGTCGCCATCTGCCGAAACAAAGGCGTAAGTAATATGGGCCGAAAAGTCAACGCTGAAGCCAATGCATATGATGATGTTGATCATTGAGATCGTGTCGAGATTCACGTCCCACCACGTCATGTAACCTATGACCCCAGTACAGATCGACACGATGCTGAAGGTCACCCACAAACTGCACACCGGATGTGGTATGAGGAACAGTGAAACAACAAACATGGCGGCGGTTGCTATGAGCAGATTTTGTCGCGTGTTTGGCCAAACAGCGATATATTGGTCGTAGATGACAAACGTGGGGTGATATACCGTCACGTTTAGGTCTTTATGCTTATCGGCGATTGCTCGAGCAGTGGACATCATTTCGCTTTCCCGTATCGACGTGTCCGTCTCATTCGAAAACACGAAGAATCGTGAATATTTCACTTTTCCGGATTCCATCTTAATGTCCATATTGTAATTGACGTTGAGAAGGCTATGGTTTGACAAAAAGTAATCTAACGTCGCCGAGAAGTTGCCAGAGTCTAAGCTGTCGCTTCCGATGAATGAAGTGAAATCGCGAATCCACGCCGATGTGACGTCACTGCCGTGGAAGTACTCCGATTCTTCGAATTCACGCAGAACAGCTTCTATTCTGTTCCGTTCGGTCTTCCTCCATAACGCCATCTCCTGGCCGACAACGACGTTAACGGCATGGCCGTACTCACGGAAGTACCTGATGTCTCGATCGAAGTAGTCTGCTATGTAGGAATCGTCAGCCGCCAGTCTGTCCAACGTAATGCCCTCATTGACAGACGCGCAACCCCAAATGGCAAAGCCCAAGTACACGAGATAGACATGTACTAGTAGTATCTTCACGGGACGGGTCGACAGCAGTCCTCCCCAGGTGTTTCGGAAGAAGGCCATCGCACTCACGTCGGCCGTGTTTCTGCTGTCTGCCGTCTCCTCCGCCGTGTACCCGCCCGTGCAGAAGAGCCGGTAGATGGCGCTGCGGTGTCCTGCGAGACATAATACATAGTCGCTTACTTGGCGAGAGTCTGGCAGATACAACACATATATACATAATACATATATATATATATATATTATATATGTATATATATACATATATATATATATAATATATATATATTATATATATATAATATATATATATAATGATATCATATATGTAAATTATGATTATTATTGTTTTATTATTGTTATTATTTTAGTTATACTAATACTAATACTAATACTAATACTAATACTAATACTAATACTAATACTAATACTAATACTAATACTAATACTAATACTAATACTAATACTAATACTAATACTAATACTTATACTTATACTTATACTTATACTAATAATAATAATAATAATAATAATAATAATAATAATAATAATAATAATAATAATAATAATAATAATAATAATCAAAATCAAAATAATAATAGTAATAATAATAATAATAAAGTCATTGTAATTGCCACTATTATTTTATAACAATAATAAATATGGTTATAATAACTATTATTAATATCTTTGTGATTATTACTAGGTATCTTGGAACGAACATCCTGCTATAGCCTACGTGGTTGTACCTTTTTGTTTAACTTGTACTAATTATGTCTATATCCATCTAATACAATTTTAACAAGATTTAACAAGATTGACACCTAGAGATTCAACTCTAGATGGCAGGTGGACTAGGAAGCCATTTGGCTTATCGAGAGTCCAATCTATCTAAGTATACCCCGCCCGTCTTAGGTATATGTCGATTTTATTTTAAAATATACTAACACTACTAGCACCTACACAATCAGCTGATAATCTGTTCCATTCGTTTACTGTTCTTTGTGAAAATGAACATTTTCTAATATCTAGTCTACACTGCTTCTTTGCTAACGTAACTCCATGCATGTCCTCTAGTCCTTCTCTCTTCCTTGACTGTGAAAAAATATTTCTGTCAATATTTTCATACCATTCAATATTTTAAACACCTCAATCTGATCTTCTCTCAATCTTCTGGTTTCTAGTGTTGTTAAACCACATTCTTTTAGACGCATTTCATAACTAATATTCCTTGAGTTTTTGTATCATTTTGGTTGCTCTCCTTTATGGAATGTATTACGTCCACGTTTAAGAGTAATTGTGACGCACTTTACAAAAAGCACAACGTTTGACACAGTTATACCTTAGGATCATACATGTCGCTGCCTGTGCCAGTGGTATAATATAATGGTATGCATTTGGTATGGTTGTTGAGTGCTAGATTATACATCAGCTACTAGAAAGGTATGCGGTTGTTGTCGAGATATTAGACAAACATAAAATAATTGATATATATTCAGATAAAAAAAAATTCAATTTCAATAAACAATTATAAAATTTAATGTTTACCACTAAGTGCATTTAATATATTGAAATTCAACAAAAAGGTAAGTTATTTGCCCTGTGACAGCCATTTTGATTTATATTAATTAGTTTATTACCCCGTATATGATTGCTATATGCTGAAATTCGTTGTGAATCCTTTCAGTGGTTTATGTAGTTAGTATGTACCCAGATATGTCGAAATGAAGTTATAACGTGGTATAATGTTAACCGTCACGTGACCTTGACGTTAACATTCAAGGTCGAACAAGTTCATTCCTAACTATGTACGTACGTGCGAGTGACTTGGGCACGGCCTTCATGCATGTAGCTGGGTGTCTGTTGCCGGCCTCTCGGTGACCTGTTATCACCATGCAGGCGGCGAAGAAGGAGATCTGGTAGAAGTAGTCGAACAAGACAGCGATCGCCGTGTAGGTGCAGAAGATTCGCACCGACCGGAACTTCGTGATTGTCCCAATACCAATCGATAGAACGTCCGTAAGACTTGTTATTGTGATTGACAGTGCAGCTTCCGAGAACGCCTTGCCCATGCGCTCTTCAACGGACCACCGGAAGTCAGTCTGACGCCATGCTGCCAGCATGACAAACATGTCGTCGACGCCGATTCCTGCCATAAAAACAAACACCCATACGACAATAATTCGAAATCTAGTAAACGAAATTGGGTCAAATGTGTTATAGGAAATACACGCACATCAAACAACAAGAACATTTTAACTAGGATGAAAGTAACATTCTATATGTCAACGCTTATTCTTGCGTTGTGCTGAGAACGTCGTGCTCACATAGTGCACAGCGGTGTTTTGGCTTTTGATTCGGAACTTTGAACGTAAATATGAATATATCTAATACCGCGGAGATAAACAAAGTAAGCGATTTACCGAGAACGAGGAAGGGACTCGTAGCGACGATGTCGATGAACGGGACGCCGGTGTGGAGCACGAGACCGAACCCCGAGACTATAGCGAGACCTGCCGAGAGTAAGCCCATTGGCCCGAGCCACGGCTTACTGCGCACCCAGTCTGCGCTCATACAGGAAACAACGGTGAATGCGATCAGAACTATCAACAAAATCGGCAGCAACGTAAAGACGGCATTGGCGTTCCGCTTCAGTTCATCTTCGAGTGAGTGACCCGTGAAGCGAGTCACGGTGATGTGTTTGTAATGTTTCTTGCCGGTGATTAACAGGAATTTCTCCTGCCATTTTGTCACCGCTTCGCCGTTTTCATAAGACAAGAGATGGTAGTACAACGACCATGCCTTTGCTTCAGTGTCGCCATCTGCCGTCGTACTGACGCCACCGATGGTACTTCCGAGAAAGAACCTCACATTGCTGGGACCTTGTGCAACCCTGTGTACGGGATAAGACAAGACGTTTAGATTTACTTTCATAACACCATGCAGTATAATCAACGCGTCCGTTTCAGCCTCACACCGGCCAGCGCACAGGTCTGTGTACGTGTACCGAGTTCCGGCTACGTCAATTGTGATATTTCGAATGTCCTTATCGAGCTGTGCCACTTCTTTGAAGACGTCGTCTTTCAACACGTTTCCGTCCCTCTCTTTCGACGTCACGATCACGCGCCCATATTGACCGAGAGTTAATATTCCGATAGCGCTAAAATTGTCTGATTTCTCGAGTTCAGGGAACATACGCTGCATTTTGGAACGTTCGTCTTTCGACCGGGCACCTTCAGGGCTAAACAACTTCTCCACGTCGTATTCAGCGTGGAAGTTGTAAACGCCCGATCCGAGCGCCGCAGTCAACACCAGCGGACAAATGAGGAACCAGACTGGATGGCGGGCGATGAAGCGGCCGTAGACGTTGAATAGTCTACTGAGCGGCTTCTCAATACAGTCGAACTGCACCATTGTGTCCTCTTTGTAACTTCACGTTATCTGTAGAAGATGCTTCAACTATATTCGTTGACCTAAAAATAAAAATAAATCATGTTTTCGTATATGTACACATTACGCATGCAACAGAGGTGTCAACAAGCCAAATTACTGCCAGGTACCCATCCGCTTAATAAAATCAGCTAAAAATTCACCATTTCACTGTCAACAGCTTCCACAATCACACCTGGAAATCAGACTGCTCAAATGCACTTATGTCACAGCAGGTAAATGTTGAAAAAAATCAAAATAAAAAAATATATGGGACTATGTGTCATCGGTAACCAAACAGGAAGTCTAACTGTGTCATGAGCCCAGCAGCGATAGCGAACGAGCAGTCACCAGCTTTGGTACGGGTACGCTTCACTTCTAACATGTTATTGTTCGCATTGCGCAGTGTTCTTGTCGGTTGACACGGGCACACGAGTTCACACAAATACACTGGCGCGTCGTTGTGCATAGATGTATAAGTGAATACAAGTAGCTTGAAATTAATTCTGCACAAGACGGGCAGCCGGTGGAGTTCGTGTAGCAAGAGTGTGGCACTGTCGCTACGCGGGCTACGCATAATCAACCTGGCAGACATGTTATGTATTCGCTGTAGACGGGCGATGTAAACTGCAAATGTACCGTATAAGAGTGCGTTACAGTAGTATTGTATACCATGATAACGCTTGTGAACTGCCTGAACCGTCGTCAGCGGCCATAACCCCGCTTGTTTTTCTACATGCAGCAGTAACACTTGCGTCACGCTTGAGCTAACACGACTAGAGACATAGTCGACTCCATGTGAGGTAACGTTGTCAAAACCAGCACACGATGTAACAGCACGGAACGTTGTCATCGCGCAACGCGTGACTACAAGCTGCCCTGACATTTCTTCTTCCGTGTGGCGTTCAACGTTGTCATACCAAAAAAGCTGCAACACCAGCAGCAACAACAGCAGCTGAAACAACAGCAGCAAGCAGCAGCAACAATAACAATATAAACGAAAGGTTAGTGAACCCAGCAGTTGTAATGCCGTTTAATATCCACACATCATAACTAGAATGCACTCTCTTTTAATCTTCTCTTCGCTGTCAATGCTGGTGCCACTGTTTACGAGAACCGGTACAGTGGTCATGATGGTAGAAGAAATTTAGTGTGTGACCTGACGTCGTATCTGTAATGTAAAATGTACCAGTGTGTTACCATGACAACCTGAGATTAGGAACCGTTTAAACCGTACTGACTTTGACTGGTTTACCTTTACTGTATTAACAAAAGAACTAAACAGTCCACGAAACCTACAGTTGCTGAAGAAACGAGTGACTTATCGAATCACAAACAGCCGTATACCCGAGCAGAGCCAGAAGCATAGATGATGAACAGGGAGACTGCGAAAATGTCGCTGATATTTACCAATTACATTAAAATGTACCTTGACATGAAATATCATTTTCAAAGACCTAACTTGTCAGCGGCCAAGGAAACCCTGTTGCACTCGTGTCGATACGAACTCGTAGACTTGGGAGCTCGCGCGTCCTCCGATGCTTGTGGCAGTCAAAGTTCTACATTTGGATCGGTCAGCATTATGTGTGTATAATGACGTCACTATGTTGACGTTACTCCAATTCCTGTGTACTCTTTGGAGGTCTCGTTAGATTACGAAATAAAGGTGTTTTGTATTCTCAAAAAAAAAACATTGCCCGTACATATTAGTACATAGTAATACAACATTCAAATATATATTTATCATCAGTGCCATAATGAACCAATGGGTAACCCCATGACATCGCTTACTCTCACAAATCAGATGCCAAGGCTACCAGCAACAAAACTGTTTAGCCTATGACGCCTAAACGTGTCCTTAATATCGCCACCCAGGGGTAGTTGTAGTAATAGTCGTTGTCGCAAACGTATGCTATTATCCAAACAATCACGACAGCAGCAGAGAGCGAAATATGCCCAACGATCTTATCTTGTGTGTTCTTATCTTTTGTGATTCAATGACGTCAATACCAAAGGGAAAAACAGGTACTTTTTTAGCATATTAGCGGTTCACTGAGGTCAATAACAGAGTAAGAAAAACAGGTACTGTTCTTATTATATTAGCGGTTCACTGACGTTATTATCAGAGAAAGAAAAACACGTAATGTTCTGATTTTATCGGCGTTTCAACGAAATCAATAACATAATAGACAAAGACACGTCACGTACTTATCGGCGTTTCCCATTTGGTTGACTTTACGCAATTACGATTAGATGTTTATTACACAGGCAGCCAGTAGCGATAGCGCGATTTCAATCACAATACACACTACTTTGTTACAAATCACGCAATAACCCCATAATTGTTCGTAATATAGCCTGCACGTTCTTAGTGTTTACTTGAGGCTACCCAAACAATTACCTTTTGGTTCCCAGTCGTTCTATCGTATACAGTCTACATTATGCTACTAGCAACACGCGAGGTGAGTAATGGAATCATCTGATTACCATCGACTGCCCAGAAAACGTGAACTGGCGCCGTCTTTTTGCACTCACAATACGTCCAGTGTTACTTTCAGAGTGGTGTCAGTTCACACAGAAAAAACGCCACTGCACCCGTGATGTTGAACGCAAATCTCTTTTGATGCTCTTAAACACCACCTCCACGTTGTCCAAACACGTCATTTGGATCCCTTAGTTCACCCAAAATACATTATAAACGCATTCAGACTGCCCCAGACGACCATTGCACTGCAATTGAAGATGGCCAAAATACTCGACCACCACTCTCGTCGACACTCTCCAACTGTGCCCCTCTCGAGGCTCAACAAAACCCTTGAAGCTCAGCAAATGGCGGGTGGGAAACATTCCCAGGGAAAAGTCACCGAAGAAAGTCACAGTTTGTCTAGGAAAAGTCACTGGAAATAAAGTTACCGAATAATTTTATTCAAACACCATCTTGTATATCTTAAGATTTGGCCTTGCATACTTAAGCATATTTGGGCACAGATCGGCCGAATCTGGGAACGCAACGGTACCGGGGCAAGATTCTCCGTTGTTGCTAACATAGTTTCCATTAGTAATACATCCAATATTCCAATATGACTGTTATTCGCAAGTTTTAAATCCAAATACTATAAACATTTTGAAGAAATTCGGCCAGGGCGTGACGTATTTCACCAACGCTACGTCAGAGCAGATAAAAGCGGGACTGCGAGGCATACGTTTATCCGAATCTGGGATCGGCCGAACATGGGACGACTACACCTGTATGTCATCGGTGTGAAGACAACCTAGAGGTCTTGTAAAATAAGGAAATCATAAATACAATATATGAGACATTTGGACTAAATATAGTATTACAAATCGCAATGATAAAATACACGTGAAGTAATTCCAAAATACTCATACATTTTTAATGAATAATGAGAACAAATACATCAATAAAATCTGACGTAGTGTGAGTATTAAGTATTTTGTAAAAAGAAATTACTCGAATACCAACAGGTATGAGAAACAACTACTTTGGCCAATCGTTGACTGCCAATCGTTGACATTTGTAACAAGAGAGACAACATAAGTTAAAGGAAATATTAAGTTTTACTACTATTTTCTATTATTATTTTCCTGTGGATTTGTCTGGTGACTTTAATTCCTACATTCCAGCAAACACCTAAAATGGTTCCTAACATGCACCCACTTTCCCTATATCTATTAAGAATATAAACCTCTTTCTTACCCCCACCAAATCTTGGGGCTTTGAGCTATTTAATGCCCCTTTCGGAGACCGTCAACATGGTTCCGATTACCGGCAACTTTGCTTGTTTGACGTTCACCTCATTCAATTTGACGTGAACCTATACTCCGTCAGAAAAAAGTTCTCATTGACGACTATAATAATGCCATTGTCCTGTAACAAAGGTATACCCAGCGGTTGATTGGGGTAATTATCCTCCGACTGGAGCCACGTTTCATTGAAAGGGTGAAGCAAAATGAACATGACGACATGTACATCATAGAACGTGGCTGTTTCAGTGACATCATTGTAGTCACGCGACCACAACAATCACTCCTCTGCGCAAGGCGGGTGGCCATGCTATCACCTTTAAAACTAGTTATCATAGAAACATCCGGCATAAAATGTGTGGAGTGTCGTTTTTCACACTCACACAACATACTGCCTAAAGTGAGCAAAGTTTGCTTTTGAATTGTTAGTTTCCAACTGGTTCCTTTGTGTATCTCTGGATGGTCGCATTTCTCGCGGTTCTCCTCATATGCGGCTAGGACACCATCCTAGTCACACTACAGTGAGTTTGAATTGCGAACTATTCACTTCCAATTTGCAGACTCCTCGCTTGAACTGCGCCTGTCAACAGGCGACTGTCATTCAGTCGCTACTCAACAGACGCGCTGCGAGTGACAGCTTCAGCCAGTCACCATGTACCCGGGTTATACACAGTCGCACCTCCCCGCGCCTTCACCAGCTGATGACAACCGAGGGTTGTGTGTCGCCTGCTCTGACGACGCACACTCCACCAGCATCGGCCGCTATACGCGATGCCACAAGCACAAGTTCATTCATTCAGGATCAATGAAAATCTTGTCGATATTTGTGTAAAATGGCATTCGCGCAACGCAAATATGACTTGAATATATATATAATATATATATATATATATATATATATATATATATATATATATATATATATATATATATGTTTCATTTCCTTAGTAAACAATATCTTCTACTGGGTGATGTCATCTGAGATTCTACTGGCCGGCTGTGTGTGCACGTACGCCTTAGTGCAAGAACATTGGTTGAAACTTAGCACGTGGTGGCACCGGAAATTCCCCAAGCAATCCGTGTGTTCTATATATAGGCTGGCTACGTCCTTTTTTGCATTGTTGAACAAGTAGCTGCATGTAGAACGAATTACGACGATCCTTAGTGACTTCGACAGATAAAAGTCAACATGAGCAAGTGAGTGTAATACACTGTGGCTCTGTTTTAGTTTCTAAGCGCTAGTGTATATGTGTTTGTACGCACGCAATATATATATATATATATATATATATATATATATATATATATATATATATATATAAGTAAATAGTTTAGTTAAACAAATACAGTGTAGGTTAAATAAATATGTTAAATAGTAAACAATTTCTTCAATAACCACTGATGCATATATATATATATATATATATATATATATATATATATATATATATATATATATATATATATATAAATAAGAATCATATATATATATATATATATATATATATATATATATATATATATATATATGATTACTCTATTTTGTTATTTTTCAGAACGAAGAAATACTGAAGCGGATGTTACAGACAGCGTGAAATAACGGCAGCGACAAGACAATGATGGAGTTCAACTGTATTGAAAAGCCGCTCAGTAGAGTCTTCTACGTGTACGGCCGCTTCATCGCCCGCCATCCAGTCTGGTTCCTCATTTGTCCGCTACTCTTGTCAGTGGCGCTAGCATCGGGATTCTTCGACATGCAATCGGAATACGATATAGAAAAATTGTTCTCTCCCGAAGGTGCCCGTTCCAAGGATGAGCGCTTCGTTATGCAAGCTCTGTTCAACGAATCTGAAAGGTCTGACCAATTTAACCCAATCAGAATGACCACTCTCGGTGAATATGGCCGAATTATCGTGACGTCGAAGCGGGCTGATAGAAACGTGTTGACAAAGCAAGTGTTCGCCGAAGTGAAACGACTTGATGAGGACATGAGAAACATCGCAGTTAAAGAAGGCGAGACGACGTACAGCTATGTACATTTGTGCGCGGGGTTATGCGAGAACGCGACAGACCCTCTTCTAAGACTGCATGGTGACATGAATGTTAATCTTAGCAACTTATCGTATCCCATACACGAGATTCCGCAAGGTCCCGGATCTGCCAACGTCAGAGTGTTTCTTGGAAGCACGCTAGGTGGCGTGACGACAGATCGCGGCACCAAAGCAAAGGCGTGGTCCTTGTACTACCATCTGCGATCAGACGATGCTTACGTTGAGATTGTCAAAACGTGGCAAGAGAAATTCCTGTCAATACTCGCCAACAAGTTACACAAACACATCACAGTTACTCGTTTTACCGCTCACTCTCTCGAAGACGAGCTCCAGCGGAATGCTGTGTCAGTGTTTCCCTTGTTCCCGATCGTCTCCACCGTCCTCATTACCTTCTCCATTGTGTCCTGCATGAGCATGGATTGGGTGCTCAGCAAACCATGGCTCGGAAGTCTCGGCGTAGTCTCGGCTGGTCTCGCTGTGGTCTCGTCGTTCGGTCTCATGCTTCACATTGGCGTTCCTTTTATTGATATAACCGCCTCGATTCCGTTTCTGGTTCTCGGTAAGTCCTTTTTCCGACAGCCATATAAAACTGTGTTTATCACTAACCCTAAAGCCTTACCAAATGTTATTGTGCCATTTTTATATACATCTAATATGTGAATGACGTTTCGTCATCGCATTATATATTAACTGTTTTTATATCACAGGATTGAGTGACATGCTTTTAAAAGATAGTTAGCTATAACGCAGATATTTGCGTAAATGCAAGCATTTATCCGGGTAATCTTGGTTATTTGGTGTGTTTATGATATTAGAAAGAAATCAGTCATATTATATTTTGATGTAGCATCCGATCAAATTAAACTACTCAACGCATCACACAATGCTTAATAAAAATACCATTAAAAAATGCAAAATTTTCTAAACAATTAGGTACTCAGGTAGGTAGAGACATCTGTATTAAGGGCAATTTACATGTGCACATAGAATACACACCGTCGCTCTGTGGACATCATATAACTGTATATATATTATATATATTTTATATATATATATATATATATATATATATATATATATATATATATATAATGGTGTATTATGTTTGCATACAACCACATTAGTGTTGCTGTAACTTCTGTTTTCCGTAAATTTTAAACATAGCTTAATATTATTGATGGGTTTGTTTAATGTTTACTTTAACACGGCAGGCATTGGCGTCGACGACATGTTTGTCATGCTGGCAGCATGGCGTCAGACTGACTTCCGATTGTCTGTTGAAGAGCGCATGGGCAAAGCATTCTCTGAAGCAGCGTTGTCCATCACCATAACAAGTCTCACGGACGTTCTGTCGATTGGAATCGGCGCAATCACGAAGTTCCGGTCGGTGCGAATCTTTTCCGCTTACACTGCGACCGCCTTATTGTTTGATTACCTGTATCAGATCACCTTCTTCGCCGCCTGCATGGTGATCACAGGCCACCGAGAGAAAAGCAACAGGCATTCTGTCGCATGCATGAAGACTGTGCCCAAGTCGTTGGCAGGTAGATGTATTAATTACTATGTTACTGAAGTTAATATTTCCTGTGGTTACCACAATATACAAATAACCACATGGAAACCACAATGCAGTGGCTTAAATAATGAGTTTGTGGCTATTGTGGTTCGACATCTACTTCATATAATAGACCCTCCTGTTATTTAGAAGAGCACATATTACAAACTCTATTTTGAGCACAGCGATACGTGTCATTTTTTTAATTTAATGGCACCAAATTCCGTATGACGAACTGTCGCCAAATGAGATATTTCAAATGCCAAAGCGTCTACGTTTGTTCTTTCGCAGGACACCGCAGCGCCATCTACCGGCTCTTCTGCACGGGCGGGTACACGGCGGAAGAGAAGAAAGACAGCAGAAAGACGGCCGACGTGAGTGCGATGGCCTTCTTCCGAAACACCTGGGGAGGACTGCTGTCGACTCGTCCCGTGAAGATACTACTTCTAAATGTCTATCTGGTGTACTTGGGTTTTGCCATTTGGGGTTGCTTAAATGTAAAAGAGGGTATTACTTTAGATAAGCTGGCAGCTGATGACTCTTACGTCGCTGACTATTACAACCAAGACATCAGATACTTCCGTAAATACGGACATGTCGTCAGTGTCAGTGTTGGCAAGGAACTTGAACTGTGGCGGCAGACAGAACGAGATGCTATCGAACAAATGATACACGAGTTCGAAAAGACGGACTATTTCCACGGAGAAGACATCACATTGGCGTGGACTCGAGACTTTTCTGCATTCGTCGGAAGCAACGGTGTAGATTCCGGGAACTTCTCGGATGCATTACATTACTTCTTATCGACCTACAGACGTCTCGGTTATAACTTGGACATTAAGACAGACTCTGACAAAGTCAAATATTCACGTTTCTTCGTGCATTCACGAAATATGGACACATCGATTCGGGAAAGCGAAATGATGTTGGCAGCTCGTGCAATTGCCGATAACCACACGGACTTGGATGTGACCGTGTTTCATCCCGGCTTCATATTTTTCGACCAGTACCTCGCAGTTTGGCCAAACACGCGACAGAATCTACTTATTGCAACAGCCGCCATGTTTGTCGTATCGCTGTTCCTCATACCACATCCGGTGTGCAGTTTGTGGGTGACCTTCAGCATCGTGTCCATCTGTACTGGGGTCATAGGTTACATGACGTGGTGGGACGTGAATCTCGACACTGTCTCAATGATCAACGTCATCGTATGCATCGGTTTCTGTGTTGACTTCTCCGCACACATCACTTACGCGTTCATGTCGGCAGATGGCGACACCGGTAACCAGCGCATGCGCAATGCCCTTCACACTGTCGGCTTCCCCATAGCGCAGGGTGCACTGTCGACTCTCTGTGGGTTGATTGCATTGGCCTTTTCTTCGTCTTACATATTTCGAAGCTTCTTCAAGACGATGTCTCTGGTAATCTTCCTTGGTGCCATTCACGGACTGATGATCATCCCGGTGCTACTATCGGTAATGGGGCCGCCGAAGAGAACGAAGAAGCGACACTCTCTGTCTCCCAATCTTCTCCCAGTAGCGGGCTGTCCCGATCGATGGTGGAGCCATCGCCCGGAGCACACGGAACGCGACCGGACCGTCCGTGCGCCCGTTGCATATCGGGGCGATGTCCAACACAACATCCCGCTGAGTCTACCTAAAATTGGCAGACCGATGAGGTATTGCAGTGCCCTGAATTTTCAGCGAAACAATGACCGTTGAGCTGAACCCAATCACGCGCCAATGCCGTACGCTAACGACGAGCTTCCGCCACGGTATGAGACATCGGAAGACCGCAGCGGCTGGACAGGAGGTCACGGGTACTGGCCATCGTTAAGTGGTCGAGGTCAGCCACAATACATCGGGCCACACGAGTTCGTGCCCCCTTTGAGCACCACTGGCCACCGTCTGGACACTTATCGCGAGCCCCACGAGTACATGCCCCCAAAGTACGACTCAGGTCGACGTGAGGCCAACTACTCCGGACGCCATGACGGCGGGCCGCCTCGGAGTAGTGACGCTCCCCCGCCGTACCAGGTTGCATTGCGCGGAGGACATATTATGACGAGCAGCTGGAACCACTATCGGTGAACCCGATATTACTGTCTTACACCAACATTCTTTCAGACAACTTTAGAAGTGGCAATGTTTGTCATGAAAATATGCAGTAGCATAACGAGTTGTCTAGCAACTATTCTCGGTCGGTTATGATTTCAGCTTCTGAAAGTTAATATAGTTTATCAAAAAGATGACTTGTTGGTATTATATTGAATAGTAACGTTATTACTGAGAAGGAATGCGATGTTGTGGAATGGAATTGTGCACTGCCGTAGTACGATGCAATGGATATGCGTGCAATTCGACTGGGAATGCGATGGACGGTGTGATGAGAAGTAACGCGACAATGTGTGCAATTCTTATCCGCAATGCCATGTAATGCACTATTCGCGACGCTCTGGGAAATGGTATGGGCGGTATATATATATATATATATATATATATATATATATATATATATATATATATATATATATATATATATATATATATATATATATATATATATATATATATATAATGTACCATATGAAGTACATTTTGTGTATTAATTTCTGGTAATGTTGTTTCGTAACAAATCGTGACTTTGCAAGATTGAACTTTTTTATTGTTCAAAGCATATATAAACATGATTGACGTGCTGGCCTACATACGTGCTATAGTTATTTATGTTGCACTAAGAAATGTTTGTTCGTACTTCTAACTATTACTTGGCTGTAGAGTTGCTGGAGGTCCCGCCGTCCTAACTCTAGACGGAATACTCTCAAAGAAGACCTCTTAAAGGTTACAGCAAATATTACTAAATATTACTGAATATCGTGATGCAAGCCTACAAGGATTGGCAAGGCTAGCAACCATTTTACAAAATATATAATTAGAAAAAGGAAAGTTGTTTAGGGGGCTTCAACACAACAATTGTGTTTGGGGTTAGAGAAAGGCTTAGTGAGTTGCTAATATCTACAAAAGTAAGAACGAAAATCATATACGTAGTTTATCTAGCTCATAATGACGACGATATCGACATTTACGTCGACAACGACAACTATGACTATGACAGCGACGACGAATGTGTTCAACGTCTATCACTTTGACGACTTTTTCGTTGTTGGCTATTATAATTCCAAAGCCACGCACACTCCGAGCAGGTCTACTGGCTATCGTAATTTAGACGAGCTACTGGTTTTTTTTGGGCACTTCAAAAACGACTTAAACTGCTGATTCATTATGTCGTCGGGAACTTGATGCGCCAACATTACTACCGGTTTGTACCTGTAAATAGTACGTAGTTGAACGCTACATTGTGTGACACCTTCGCGGCCCTTGTGGTGCGAGTACAAAACTCGACTATCGACAGAGGGGAACGATGTCACGATATCACCTTCCGTCGTTTTGGAACATGAGCAATGCCAATTCAACCGGTTTGCCCGTGTTTTTAGGATGTCCTTGACATGTTATGTACACACGCAGACATGTGAGCTGCTTATGACGAAAACCACAAAGGAAACGCAAAGAAGAAGAATGCGGCCGAGAGCACGCAGGCTACATAACAGTCGAACGCTGTGGCCCAGGTGGAAGAGGAAGTAAATGTTGTGTTTGTTTGTGATACGACAGCTGCATACGCCAGGTGCGTACTTCAAAATACCATCGGTCTCGTACATCACCATGTTCGAGACCGATAGTATTTTGAAATACTACTTCGATATATCGAGTCAGTTATCATAATTCAATTCAATTCAATATTTTTTTTCATATATATATATATATATATATATTTCATTATAGTATACATAGCAATACATATATCCGTCCATATATACATTCAACAGTTAACAGTTTATATCAGCAGTAAAAGTATATTATTCAGTAAAAAGTATATTGTATAACATAAATTAGAGTCCCAGTGCAGAAATATACAATACAATACAATACAATACAATACAATACAATACAATACAATACAATACAATACAATACAATACAATACAATACAATACAATACAATACAATACAATACAATACAATACAATACAATACAATACAATACAATACAATACACAGTACAGTCAGTACAGTCAGTACAGTACAGACAGACAGTCAGTACAGTACTACAGACACAGTACAGACAGCATACAGTCAGTACAGTACAGTACAGTACATACAACACAACACACAGACAGACAAGCACAGACACAACACAACACAACACAACACACACACACACGACACACAACACACACAACACACACAAAAACACAACACAACACAACACAACACAACACAACACAACACAACACAACACAACACAACACAACACAACACAACACAAACAACACAACACAACACAACACAACACAACACAACACAACACAACACAACACAACACAACACAACACAACACAACTTTATTGTATTGGCCCGGGAAATTCTTTTGCAGGAACGTCAAAAACAATACAGGTGGAGAAAACTATAAAAATGCCACTGACGCTAGTCATATAGAAGGTCTTTGTGTACATACAGGGACTTAACCCATCGTCTCATAATCTTGGAAATTCCCCGATGTCCGTGTTTAGTACAGCTACGACCAGATAGGTTTCTGATTCAACTCAACGTTTAATTACTTTGTAAACAAGATTTCGAATTACGTCTTAACCATCCGGAACAGGAATGTCTCTAAACATGTCTGAAGCACTGCAATACCTTGGTAGTTAAAAGGGATCTCTAGTTGTCACTGTCTTTGAGTAATACCATCAGCACCAGTATTATCATCAGTACTATTTGAATGGGGTACTTTAACATTATTTGTACGTTTAATTTCTTTACATCACTACACGTAATGACTATCGGTAACAGAAATGTGCATACAACAATTGCCATTATGAAAATATACAATTAAGGTGGCAATGTCACACGATGAACGCATTAATACAATGGAATATATCTACATATATGGTGGCGACATACGTCAATTCTACCTTCATGAACATTCCTATTCTTGCATATGTCAGTCCGATGTTTGTAATACATCATAATTATATGAACTATGGCTGTCTTTATTCGTGTTCATTCAAGCATATCGCTAGTGTATTACAGTTCGTGCAATGTATACTTGTTATAGCTTTCAAAGCTCAACTAGATTAAAAAAAACAATGTACACAAGTTAAAATAGTGTTACTGTTTAATATAGACTCTGGATCGAGGTTTTAAAGAATAAAATGTCAACCATATGCATTCCAACAAACCGACCGTCAGGTTCCGCTATAGATATGTGGTGCATACATATACAAAAAACATCTATAAGAGATTTTCTTTTCAACGTAGGATGAAAACGTCGTGAGGACTGTTACAAAGATGTCGTCCTCAAACTCTCTCCGTTGTAACTGCATTTTGATGAGAGAAATGTTTTACAGCTCTAAAATTAAAAGTTTCTTAACGTTTTCATTGTTAGCCTGAATCGTTGGTATGTCAGATATAAATATTTTAAAATTCATGAGTTTTGTGGATCTTGAGTCAAACATATATAGAAACCAGTGTATGGATCTCAGCGGAGTCGATGCAGGAAGGGAGAAAGAAAGCTACGCGCAGTGCAAACGAACCAAGCACATAGTTACCTGTCAGGTTGAGCTGATGCACTCAGACAGGAAGTTCAACGCGCTCTCAAGTGTAGAGCAAAACAGGGTCAGAAGGATCTTTTTACCACTGCCGTGAGGCATGTTAATAAGCGTGCTTCACGACCAACTGCACTGCTCAGTTGACTGCTCAAGGTTGTGACGATGATAATAATAATAATAGTTCTTCTATCGCGCGATCTCAAACTAAATGGTAATCAATCCGTTCACAAATTAGACAGAAATAATCAATTATAAAACAATTAAAATATATTTGAATTAAAAGATTAATAAATTCATTGATAAGACAAGATAAATAAATGTAAATGTCACTAAAAAGTCACTAAAATGTCACGTATCTAGCTAATTGGCACCATATATTATTTTATTAGTTTCAGAGAAGGAGCATCACGTGACGTCAGTGGCAGCTCCATCCAAATTATAGGTTCAGTTACACGAAATGTTTGTTTGCCAATGCACTTTGATGCTCTTGCAACTGCTAGCTGAAGTTTGTCATGAAGCTGCCGCAGACGTGGGTTGCGAGTTCGTGGGTGTAGCAGATGTGATAGGTACTCAGGCGCCAACTCATGGAGCCCTTTATAAATAAACATAAGAACTTTAAACACAGTGCGTTGTCTGACAGGCAACCAGCTTTACTTCCCTGGCAACCTGTCTCAACTTATCTAGGAAGCATCCAGCCATATGCTATAATTAATGCGTGAAGACTGCTCGTACACATATCCACCACTGTCTATGGCCTGGTACTCATTTATACAGCTGAGTGAACTGGAGCAAAGTAGAGTGAACAAACTTACCCAAGGTTTTAACACCGCAGCACAGGATTCGAACCCGGGTCCTGTTAGTCGATAGTCCGAAGCTCTACGCTCTACAATGCCGGCTGCTCTGTTATGTAGTTTCTGGAGATGTGTCAAGGGATATCTGGTATGTCATGCAGCAGAGCGTTGCAGCAATCTAAGCTTGAAACACCCAACGCAATGACTACGGAATGGCAGACATGATCATTATATAGGCCCTGAGGGACCATATACGTAATGCAGTAGGATTTTGATATAGCTCATTGACCTGCTCGATTATTTAAGTAGTGTATTATTATAATTATTTTAATGACTTAATTTAGATCATTGTATATATTTATCTACAAGCTCTGCGATTATGTGTTTTTCAATGTCTGTAAAAATTGTATAGGAATTAAATATTTAGGTTGTACTTTTCATGCATACCGACCGCACTGAAAGACGTTCGACAGGTAAAACTGTAATTAGTCCACAATTACGTTCTATAAAAAGGACCTTTTTATCTCGTGTTACGCCTCGCTATTACAAATACAATTTTTCGGCGCTTACGTATAATTACATAATTATTCTGCTTCTAGCTCTTTGGTTTTCAGTCGTTGAGAAAATGTGATGTGACATGGCTGTTCTTTTGAATGTCGCTAAGTACGCGTTCATTACAATGGGGACACTGTATTACTGACTGCCTCGCCTCGCGCATAATTGTTATGTCATACACAAAACAATATTCTCAATGAGGAATTTCCGCACCTACATGATTGCATATGCTACATCTAAGATTGCACATGTATGCATGCGTGTATGCGTGCGTGCGTGCGTGCGTGTGTGTGTCTGTGTGTGTGTGAGTGTGTGTGTATGTGTGTGTGTACGTGCATGCATGGGTGTATGTGTGGGTTGTGTATGGTGGTGTGTGTGTGTGTGTGTGTGTGTGTGTGTGTGTGTGTGTGTGTGTGTGTGTGTGTGTGTGTGTGTGTGTTGTGTGTTTGTCTGTTTGTTTGTTTGTGTGTGTGAGTGTGTGAATGTGTGTATGTATGTATGTATGTATGTATGTATGTATGTATGTATGTATGTATGTATGTATGTATGTATGTGTGTGTGTATGTATGTATGTATGTATGTATGTATGTATGTATGTATGTATGTATGTATGTATGTATGTATGTATGTATGTATGTATGTAAGTATATATGTATGTATGTATGTATGTATGTAAGTATGTATGTATGTATGTATGTATGTACGTGCGCGTGTGTATTTATATATGTGTTGACTTATGCGTTTTCTTCTAACATTTGGTAAACATTACTGTCATGACTGTGGACACTTAAGACATCCCGCCAGGTGTGTTACTAGTTGTAATGGGAGGTGTATGCGTCAGCATAGTGGAAATCCTAGTTGTTGACATAGATATAGACGTTAAAGTAAAGTGCGTGTTCTCTTTCTTTTCATGTATGCTCTCTGTCAAATATTTGTAGTTACTGTGCATTGTTCATATCACTTCAATGAATGTTGTGAGATAAACTATGTCTCTGTTGGTGTTTGTCCGGACAACTAGCATTGTCATCTCCCCTAATAACCTTTGTCGATATCCATAGCTGATCATAGACGTGTGTTGTCACAGGTGCGCTAAATTACAAACATGTCGCCACCTAGCGGTTCCCAACTGATTAGTAAACGTATTAGTAGTTTTGTACCATCCAGTTTTATAAACGTTTTAAAAAGTGTATAAAAGTGTTATACATTGCACAAGGGTTTATAGAGATCGGAGTTGGTGAGCTAGAGAAAGGTGGAGCGGCGGGCCTTGCTGGAGTGCGAGTTGAGATTCTGGCGGTGACTGGGCGAGTTGGAATATGGTGGACACAAAGATTGCTCAACAAATACTGGAAGAGGGAACAATGGGGATGATTGTCTCAGTGTAGAAAAGAAAGGGAGGCGTGCAATACCCAGGAAAATATAGCGACACTACTTTGCTAAGCTAAAGTTGCTGTAAATAATCCTGGATGGCAGAATAAGAGCAGTAGTGGAAAGGGAAATCGGTGAAGAACAGCGTGTTTTAGAACTGGAACATGAAGAATTAATGGGAAATTTACCCTGAGGCCGCTAGTTGACAAGAGGTGGAGAAAGTTGATGATACCATACAGAGGGAAATGGCTTCGGCGACACTTTGGTGGGTTGGGTCCCAGAGGCGGAGGTGAGAAGGGACATGTGAAGACATAAAGAGCAGGGTGGTGTGTGGACCGGGAGTGTCGGGAGAGTTCAAAGTAAATGTTGGCTTGACACAGAGGGGAGCGCCTTGTTTTTATCGCCGTGGTGGAACTGATAAGCAGAAACATTAATACGAAATACAGCCTCCGGAAACTATTGTACGCAGACAACTTGACAGTGGTAGGGGGGTGGGGGGATGCAGATCTCCAAGAATAACTAATTCGGTGGAGCGATGTGTTCCGCAGACACGGACTGAGAGTAAGTTGGAAACGACGGAGATAATATGATTGGGGCGGACAACGAAAGAGCTAGAAATACACATGGATGGGAAGACGCTCAAGGAAAAAGACAGTTTTGTTTACCTGGTGGAGCGGTTTTAAATTCGCAGGAGGTTCGAGGCAGATGTACACGTTTGGAGGAAAGTCGAAGGGATGATGGGAGATAGGCGAGTATCACGTAACCTTAAAGGAAAGGTGTTCACATCGTGTGGTAACACGGCGTATGTATATGGCGAGACTGTAGAGACGATAGCACAGACAGAGAAAAACAGGTGAACGTGCAGAAGACAACAGGGTAAAAAGAATCGTATAAGTTAAGAGAGCAGATAAAAGACGAATGGAGGAACTGACAATTGAGGTTGGTGAGAAGAGAACTTTTAAGAAGAAATTGATGAGGAGTAGTTTGAAATGGGCCTATCACGTGGAAAGAATGGGGGATGAAAAATTGGCAAATAGAGCAGGTGCACAGAAAGTGGATGGAAAAGGAGGCGAGGAAGAAAGCGAATGTGATGGAAGGACTGCGTTACAAGAAACTTGGAAATAATGTGAGACGAATGGAGAACAGCAAAAGAGAATTGGAATTGGAGGCTGTTGTTTGAGAACGTAGTGAGAGAAACGTGAGGAAAGAGAAGAGTAAGAATAAAACAACGGGTTCATTAAACATGGTCAACCTCACCCTTGACGAGAGGGATGTCAAGAGGAGAACAAGAAATACAATATCATCTGACGTGGACATTAGTATGTTTGTGCTCTAATACCATGAAGACAGATGTTGATTTTTCAGGAAAGAGTTTTATTGTGTTCGTATAGTCTGCTTCCATTTGTAATTTTACGTACAAATTATTGCCTGGTCCCCAAAACCAACCGGAAGTCGGCGGTGCTACTTGCTAACCACTCATGCATATGAAATACCTAATGTCAATCTTGTCAAAAGTGCCTTCAACCTAACCTTAACCTTAACCTTAACCTTAACCTTAACCTTAACCTTAACCTTAACCTTAACCTTAACCTTAACCTTAACCTTAACCTTAACCTTAACCTTAACCTTAACCTTAACCTTAACCTTAACTTAACTTAACCTTAACCTTAACCTTAACCTTAACCTTAACCTTAACCTTAACCTTAACCTTAACCTTAACCTTAACCTTAACCTTAACCTTAACCTTAACCTTAACCTTAACCTTAACCTTAACCTTAACCTTAACCTTAACCTTAACCTTAACCTTAACGTTAACGTTAACGTTAACGCTTAACGCTTAACGCTAACGCTAACGCTAACGCTAACGCTAACGCTAACGCTAACGCTAACGCTAACGCTAACGCTAACGCTAACCATAATCCTAAACGTTATTCAACATAAGAACAACAAAAAATGAGCATTTGTACGTGAGTGGTTAGCAGGTAGCAATTGACGTCCCATTCGGGCCGCCTTCCCATTTTCAGTTGGGTTACAATCCTTTCAATTCGGCATTCTCTAGTCTACTGGTAATTACTGGACATAGGGTGGAAACAAATGAGACTCTAATCAACATTCTTATTTTCATCCAGATTCGGTAGATTTAAGTCTCTCGTGAAATGGTAGGAGGAATACCCCTAGGCCTATGGCTGTAATGATGTCAAGTATATGATTTTACAGCAACCGTCCGATTTCTGTGCTGAGAGCATTGCATTGGCTCCTTCTGCACTATCACATAATTTTGAAGATTTGTACAATAGCCTATCAAGCACTCTCATTTACACAACCAGCATATCTAAATTCGATGCTAACTCCAGCAAGAAATTCCAGACAGCTAATCTCAACCAGTAGTAACCCTCTTTACATTCCTCGGATGAAAACGAAACCAGGGACCCGAGCTTTCTCGGTTGCCGCACCAAAGGTGTGGAACTCGCTTCCTGTCAGTGTAAATCAGAAGGTAATATCGTTTCATTCCGCCGACATCTTAAAACCTATCTCTTTAATGCTGCCTATCCTCCTTAGCCTCCTAGCTTCTTCATCCATCCATTGACGACTCACGCAGTGTTTTACGATTACGAGTTTTTCGCCCCTTGGTTTTGTCGCGCCACTGAGCTTGATCTTCGAGGATATTGGTGCAAAAGAAGTCATTATAACAATAATAATTATTATTATATAATGATCCAAATGTATTAGTCTGTTTCCCCTCAGCACACTCTCTTATAGAATATTGTATGGAATTATATATAGATATAGAAATTTTATATTATATTATATTAAAATTATATATAGAAGTATAGAATTATTTCTATTAATTTTCACTATGCACACTATTAATTGTTTTTCCTAATACCGCATCCCCGTTAATAATATATAGGTTTCTACTAATAACTTTACTTCGCCTAGGGTCGTTATTCTGACTGTCGCAGTAGTCGTCGGTTTGAGCCGAGATATGGCGCCACGCATATCAATAATGTCCAGGTAAAGTTGTTGTATTCAAAATAAATGTGATTATTATCCGATGTGTGCCGCTACAAACTTGCCGGGAGCCACGAACATACACGATGGTTCCATCTACCTTGTGAGTTGCTTAGAATATACAAATAAATAATGATGAAGCGACAATTGAACAAAAGTGGCAACTGAATTACAAACACCTCACCTTTAGCTTTTTATTATCCAGGCGCCGCTATGTGGCAGCACTTCTTCGTCCCTCGCCACAGCCTAGCCTCGATTACCCTGACTCCGTGAGGTGGCAGCACGTTTTAGATCTCGCATCAGCCGAGCGAGAGTGGGTTAGGCGAGACTAGCCAAAGTCTGCTATTGGTTTTGAGTGTGGCCGGAATGATACACCTGTGCACAGCGATACACATCGCATCATAGCGATAGGCAAAACAGTATCCGCGCTACCTTTGTGAGGCAATGAGCGTCCAGAGCAAGCCACAGTTGCCTGGGTATCCATAACATCGTGTTATGACTTTTAGTCCGTATATGTTGTCTAATCGTTACCTAAGTATAATCTTTACACACTGTTCTATTATGAATGTGCCGCCGACGTGACGTCTGTAGTATAGCTTCTTGTCCACGTGACCGCACACAGTCGCGAGCAGCAGCCTCCTCGTGATCAACAGCCTGCTCGCAATCTACAGGCTGCTCGCTATCAACAATCTGCTCGCAATCAACAGGTTGTTCGCCATCAACAGTCTGCTCGCGATCAGCAACCTGCTCTCGGTCAACAGCCTGCTCAATATCTACAGCCTGCTCGCAATCAGGCTGCTCGCTTTCAACGGGCTGCTCGCTATCAACAGGCCGCTCGCTATCAACAGGCTGGCTCGCGATCAGCAGCCTGTTCGCGATCAACAGCCTGCTTGCGATCAATAGCCTGCTTGCGATGACAAGGTGTATATTTACGACTTTAACATGGTTTGCAGAAAACAGGTTGTTCAATATTTCCATACTGAGTCATTAACTTAATTAAGTTAACTTGGTGATGTGACATTAATTTCTCAGGTATCAAGTAATGGACTCTGTAAATGGTAATTGTCATGCGTGTCGTTAAGACATCATGCAGTGACAGTGCATAGTGTGAAACTTGCTTAATTAGTACGTATATAACGCTGAAACTAAACAAATATGATGAAAACAAGTGAATGTATTCATGCAGCAAGAACAAAGCCGATTTAACCACACTGTTACAAACCTTATAGATACCAACGTATATAGAACGACAGCTGAATTACATATTAGATATATTTATACTTTACTTCCCTGTCAGACCTATTCAAACAAACAACATTCTCAACCGCTATAATTAATGCGCGAAGGCTGCACGTACAAATATCCACCACTGTCTATAACCAGGTACTAATTCACACAGCTTAATGAATTGGAAAAGTGTAAATGTATATATATATATATATATATATATATATATATATATATATATTATATATATATATATAATTCACATACAAACATACAAGTCCTGTCCCGTAAGCTTATTATAAAATAATAATTCATATTTAACACACTATGCTGCATTCATATGTCCCTAGAACGAACCAAGCCGGTCCTGTTAGACAGATAAAAGTGTGTCGAACAGACATACGGCCTCGTAGCAGCTAAGCGACACAACGGACCTTGATAAAGCCGGCACGGCAGGCGACAGTAGATAATAGCGTCTGGGTTATTTATACCTAACAAAAGACTGTAATTACGGCCATTTTACATGACGGATCTGCTCGATTCCGCGTGCGTGCGTGCGTGCGTGCGTGCGTGCGTGCGTGCGTGCGTGCGTGCGTGCGTGCGAGCAAACACAAGTATGCGTTCGTTAGATAGACAAGCAGGTAATCAGGCACTGACTGACTGACTGACTGGCTGGCTGGCTGGCTGGCTGGCTGGCTGGCTGGCTGGCTGGCTGGCTGGCTGGCTGGCTGGCTGGCTGGCTGGCTGGCTGGCTGGCTGGCTGGCTGGCTGGCTGGCTGGCTGGCTGGCTGGCTGGCTGGCTGGCTGGCTGGCTGGCTGGCTGGCTGGCTGGCTGAGCTGGACTGGACTGAGCTGGCTGGCTGGACTGAGCTGGACTGACTGGACTGGCTGGACTGACTGGACTGCTGGCTGGCTGGCTGCTGAGCTGGCTGGCTGGCTGGCTGGCTGACTGACTGGCTGGCTGGCTGGCTGGCTGGCTGGCTGGCTGGCTGGCTGGCTGGCTGGCTGCTGACTGACTGCTGCTGACTGACTGCTGACTGACTGACTGACTGACTGCTGACTGCTGCTGCTGCTGCTGACTGCTGCTGACTGACTGACTGACTGACTGACTGACTGACTGACTGACTGACTGACTGACTGACTGACTGACTGACTGACTGACTGACTGACTGACTGACTGACTGACTGACTGACTGACTGACTGACTGACTGACTGACAGCCTGCTCGCGATCAACAGACTGCTCGCTATCAGCAACCTGTTCCCTATCAACAGCCTGCTTGCGATCAACAGCGATCAGCAGCCTGCTCGCGATCAATAGCCTGCTCGCTACCAACAGCTTGCGCGTGATTAACAGGCTGCTTGCAATCAACAGCATGCTCGCGATCAACAGCCTGCCCACGATCAACAGCCTGCTCGCTATCAACAGCGTTCTAGCAATCAACATCCTGCTCGCGATCAATAGCCTGTTAGCAATCAACAGCATGCTCGCTATCAACAGCCTGCTCGCGATCAACAGCCTGCATGCGATCAGCAGCCTGCTCGTGATCAACTGCCTGCTCGCGATCAATAGCCTGCTCGCTATCAACATCTTGCTCGCGATTAACAGCCTGCTCACTATCAACAGTCTGCTCGCGATCAATAGCCTGCTCGCGATCAATAGCCTGCTCGCTATCAACATCTTGCTCGCGATTAACAGCCTGCTCACTATCAACAGTCTGCTCGCGATCAGCAGCCTGCTCGCGATCAATAGCCTGCTCGCTACCAACAGCTTGCGCGCGATTAACAGGCTGCTTGCAATCAACAGCATGCTCGCGATCAACAGCCTGTTCGCTATCAACAGCGTGCTAGCAATCAACAGCCTGCTCGCGATCAATTGCCTGTTCGCAATCAACAGCATGCTCGCTATCAACAGCTTGCTCGCGATCAACAGCCTGCATGCGATCAGCAGCCTGCTCGTGATCAACTGCCTGCTCGCTATCAACAGCCTGCTCGCGATCAACAGCCTGCTCGCGATCAGCAGGCTGTTCGCGATCCCGTTTCATTTGATTAGGATGTAAAATTGCACGTCGGTTTCTGATAATAGAGTTGTAGAGCAAAATATAGTCATAATCTCAAATAGTACTGATTAGATGCCATTAATAAAGCATCTAACACAGTCTTAATTTTCTTTGTTTTGAATCACGTATCAAATTTCGTCGGTGTTTTGTTCAACGCCAAATCGTGAAAGTACCTAGTAGTGTCATTGTAAAAATCGCTTTTACGTTTTGTCAGTCGGCAAGCTATGTACAATCATCGGCATGAAATATTTCACTGCAGTCAATGACAGTATAATAGACAACAATGTTGTGATTCGCGATACTATTATTGCAAACTTACAGACACCATCTAAGACTACATTAAGCTACGCATAAGTAAAATGGTGACAGCCAAACACAACATTTAGACAACATTAAGACAACATTACGCGAGAGGCTCCTCATGAATCGAACAAATCGGCACAGTGGAGACAGATCGGTTTCAAGGTCGTCACCGAGTTTGAATTGTTATACTTCTATGTATTTATACTACTGATTCGTTTAAGTTTCGCATATTTAAGTGTCATAATAGATATTTATATATCCTAAAATGCTGTATATCTACAACCTTAACAGGCTTTGCAGAAAACGGGTTGATCAATATTTCCATACCGAGTCTTCTTTGTTAACTTGGTGATGTGACATTAATATCACATGTATCACGTAATGGATTATATAAATAATAATCGTCATGCTTCGTCGTGAAGTTATGCTGTGAGAGTGCATAGTGTGAAACTGGAAATGGAATAATATAATATATATATATATATATATATATATATATAACTTTATGAAACTAAACAAATATTACAAAAACAAGTTAACGTATGTATGCAGACAGTACAAAGCAGTTTTTAATCACACTAGTACAAACATTATACAGAACAACGCATATAGAACGACAGCTAAAGTAGTCCTAAAAATGATATATTTACACTTTACTTCCCTATCAGACCTATTCAAAGAAACACATTCTCAATGCGCGAAGGCTGCTCGTACAAATATCCACCATGCCTATAACAGGAATCATTTATACAGCTGAATGAATTGAACATATAAGTGAAATACTAGACAATAATACAAGTTTCAAACGGTATATATAATATATATATATATATATATATATATATATATATATATAACACTGTATATATACTCTGTATATATATATATATATATATAGAGAGAGAACATAGTAGTATATATATACAATATATATATATATATATATATAAGAGTATATACAGTATATATATATATATATATATATTATATATATATATAGTACAAAGTATATATACAAAGTATATATAAGTATATATATATATAGTAAAATTTTTTATATATATATATATATATATATATAGAGAGAGAGAGAGAGAAAGGAACAAAATGTAATATAGTATATTATATATATATATATATATATATATATATATATATATATTATATCATATAAACACAATTGTCCCGTAAGCTTATTATAAAATAATAATTCATATTCAACACACTATGCTGCATTCATATTTCCCTAGAACGAAACAAACCGGTCCTGCTAGACAGGTATAAGTTTGTCGAACAGACATACGGCCTTGTAGCAGCTAAGCGACACAAGGGACCATAATAAAGCCGGCACGACAGTCAGCAATAAATAATAGCGGCTGAGTTATGTATAGCTAACAAAAGACTGTAATTACGGCAAACGTGTTACCGACCGACCGATCGACCGACGACCGACCGATCGACCGACCGACCGATCGACCGACCGACCGACCGACCGACCGACCGACCGACCGACCGACCGACCGACCGACCGACCGACCGACCGACCGACCGACCGACCGACCGACCGACCGACGACCGACCGACCGACCGACCGACCGACCGACCGACCGACCGACCGACCGACCGACCGACCGACCGACCGACCGACCGACCGACCGACCGACCGACCGACCGACCGACCGACCGACGCCGAACCGACCGACCGACCGACCGACCGACCGACCGACCGACCGACCGACCGACCGACCGACCGACCGACCGACCGACCGACCGACCGACCGACCGACCGACCGACCGACCGACCGACCGACCGACCGACCGACCGACCGACCGACCGACCGACCGACCGACTACATCGACCGACTACATTATTCCTACTCTATTGATAACAAGTATCGTTATATTGGCCGAAACACTAACCAACAGCACAGTAAGCAAAGTGCAATGCATATCAGCCAATGAGTACGTGATATGTATAAATAACAATAACATGCGTTAGCAACATAGTGCGAGTTATACAGACTATTTGAAACACTCCACAACAATTGTTTTTAATAACACGCTGTGCTAGTATTAAATATTCAGCCTAGAGTTAAGTTAGTGCTGGTCGAATTCCTGTGAAACGTTCGTGTACGCTCGGAATATCGGGTTCATCAGTACTGCCTCCAGCCATTCGGCATTGACATCTGGTGTCCTCCAGGCGATCCGACTCTATACTGAGGAGGACCTGCATCACTCATTCCGGTCCCGTAGCCCTGACCGCGTGAATAGTTGCCTCCTGGTCGACCAATGTCACTCAGTGGAGGTCTGTAGTCATAGGGCCCGGGGTAGTCGTCCTGTGGACGACCTAGGTTTGTCATGGGAGGGTTGTACGGACGTGGACCATTGTACGGGTCTAGAGACCGACCAGTCGGCCTATCATAGCGTTCCGATGTCTCGTACCTCGGCGGCAGGTCTCCGTTGGCGTAGGGCATTGGCGCGGGGTTGGTTCGGCGTCCGTTGTCTCCGTTCCTGGGTTTATTCGGGATGTTACAGTACCTCATTGGACTTCCTGTCTTGCGCGGTCGAACTGGTAACGTAGGCGGGAACTCGTCCTGGTGTCCGACGGGAGCTCCCGCACCGTAGTCAGGCACCACGGTGTCTAAGTCTCGTTTGATCCAACCACTCACTCCGTCAGCTACCGCGTGATCCATAGGAGCCACAGAATGCCGTTTCCTCTTCATCTTCGGCGGACCCATTATCGACAGAAGAGCCGGAATAATGAGCAGACCGTGAAACGCCCCCAGCAGGATGACCAGAAACATCGTCTTGAAGAAGGTACGGAATATGTACGAGTTGGAGAATGCCAGCGCAGACACACCAAGTATAGTCGACAACGCACCCTGCGCTATGGGGTAGCCAAGAGCGTGGAGAGCATTACGCATGCGCTGGTTACCAGTCTCGCCGTCTGCTGACACGAACGCGTAAGTAATATGCGCCGAGAAGTCCACGCAGAAGCCAATGCATATGATGATGTTGATCATTGAGATCGTGTCGAGATTCACGTCCCACCACGTCATGTAACCTATGACCCCGGTACAGATGGACACGATGCTGAAGGTCACCCACAAACTGCACACCGGATGTGGTATGAGGAACAGTGAAACAAGAAACATGGCGGCGGTTGCTATGAGCAGATTTTGTCGCGTGTTTGGCCAAACAGCGATGTATTGGTCGTAGAATATGAAAGCCGGATGAAAGACGGTAATGTCCAGATCGTCGTGCGTATCGGCTATATCACGAGCTGCCAACATCATCTTGCTTTCCCGAATCGATGTGTTTACATTTTTGGAAACCACGAAGAATCGTGAGTATTTGACTTTGTCAGAGTCTGTCTCAATGTCCTGATTGTATTTGTGAAATCTTCGATTTAATAGGAACTGATCTAGGACTTCCGTGAAGTTCCCAGAATTGACTTTGTCGCGGAAGTCAGAAAAGTCGCGAATCCACGCTGTTGTAACGTTGTTGTCATGGAAATACTCCGACGCTTCGAATTTCTTTATCAAATTGTCGAATTTGTTCTGGTTTGTTTTGTCCCACAATTCCATCTCCTTTCCAACTTTCACGCCGACGACAGGTCCGTACTCGCGGAAGTACTTGATGTCATCATCGTAGTAGTCAGCGACGTAAGAGTCATCACCCGCCAGCCTGTCTAAGGTGATGCCCTCATTTACGTTCAAGCAACCCCATATGGCAAACCCCAAGTACACCAAGTAGACGTGTATGAGGAATATCTTGAACGGACGAGTCGACAGTAATTTTCCCCATGAGTCCCTGAAGAAGATCATCGCCTTCACATCAGCAGTCTTGCTTGTGTCGATGGCTTCCACCTCCGTATACCCGCCGGTGCAGAAGAATCGGAAGATGGCGCTGCGATTTCCTGCGGAAGAAAACGTAAACACTAGTAGAATGACACGGGCACATTAGAAGTTGCTGATGGGTGAAGCTTAGCTTGTTTTTGTCTTTAAAGTATTTTAGTTGCCGACCGGTTACTCAGAGACTAGTGACGTTTGCATATTTTCTCCTCATATTACAATATACATTTCCCATCCTAAATTACTTTCATTGCTTAGAAATAGTCTTCTGTATGTGTGGACTAATGACTATATATGATCGCCAATTGTATGTATTTTAACGTAGCTTTCTTTGAAACCGTAGTATTTATTGGCAACTTAACGTCTCAGCAATTCGAACATTATTTATTATCTCGGTGTGACTTCCACGTATCCCACAGCGCATCGCAGTGGCTTACACAAGTGCCCTTGCTATAATTATGTGTTGCTGTAGTTACCTGCTTTTGACTTGGGCACGGCCTTCATGCATGTAGCTGGGTGCCTGTTGCCGGCCTCTCGGTGGCCTGTTATCACCATGCAGGCGGCGAAGAAGGTGATCTGGTAGAAGTAGTCAAACAAGACAGCGATCGCCGTGTAGGTGCAGAAGATTCGCACCGACCGGAACTTCGTGATTGCACCAATACCAATCGACAGAGCGTCTGTAAGACTCGTAATAGTGATTGACAGTGCAGCTTCCGAGAACGCCTTGCCCATGCGCTCTTCAACGGACCACCGGAAGTCAGTCTGACGCCATGCTGCCAGCATGACAAACATGTCGTCGACGCCAATTCCTGTTATATAAAAGTAAACATTACAAATAAACCAAATAAAACCAAAGCGCTGATACAAATTGCAGCTAAAATGTCATACGAATATGAATGCATTTCTTTTATGTACATCACATAGACTGATACAAGCGAATAATTTTATGTTTAAAATCTATAGACTTTAAGTAAATATAAAGCACAAAAAAATATGTGAAAAATAGCCGTGTTGTAAATTTAATAACTAAATACGTTGTGTATGGAACAATAAATATGTAGACTTATAAACTCTTGGATCTAGCTTCATTCATCTACAGTGTAGATTTATTTTGCATAGTTTGCACACATGGTTTTTAACAGTATTTGTACTCAGGTCTTTTATCATGTAAATGTCGACAGGAAGCCACGCTTTCTCAACACATGTTTTCATTCTTGTACAGTAGCGTGTCAATTATGTTGACAGAACTGTCATCAAACTAGGCCTATCTTATAGCTCTGTCCTGCGGGTGGTGTCCTAAGATCCTTGTATGTTTTTGTGTGTTATTCTGCAGCCTCAAATGTTCACAGAGCATATAGCCATGCTTCATGTATACATTGCACAACATTTCAATAGTTGTTTATTGCATGCAGAGTCGATTTAAGCTAGTAATTATTAAGTACATGGTACGCATAGCAACAATGCAGTATTTATTCTGTGATTTAATGTGTACGTACGAAATAGTAACAACGCTATCCTACTCTAATTCCTCTCATATAAAACCAATATTCCAACATAGATATAAACAATAATACCAAAATAGATCAACGTAAAGAATAACGCGGAACCGCCGTTCATGTTTTACAAAAAAGTACCCACAAAATAAATTGCAAACATAATCAAGGAACAACGGCGTATACGTAATGATTATACATGTTTAGTAAATAATAAATATTATGTTATATTGCCGACCGAAATACAACTTACCAAGTACGAGAAACGGGCTTGACGCAACGATGTCAATGAAAGGAACGCCAATGAGAAGCACGAGACCGAACCCCGAGACTACAGCGAGACCAGCCGAGAGTACGCCGAGATTTCCGAGCCACGGTTTACTGCGCACC
>JAODUO010000200.1:375000-392500 GCA_025642075.2 Ridgeia piscesae | reverse complement strand
AGCACTGGTTTTTGCCAAACCTGAGCAAATGCTCGTAAATCATAAGCGAGTATCTCCGATTTTTATTGATCAATTTTCACTCGTTAAATGCATTCAAGTCGCTTTTTGCTACGAAATTACGTCATACTAATAAACATCGTGTTATTCTATCCGGGTGATCTATCTACAGTAATTTCATAATTCAAAAGACTGATACGTGGTGTAAGTTGTACCAAAAAAATTACGTAACTCTGTTTGCAAAATAAGAAACACAAAAACAAAATGCTTCCATAAAATGTTGTTCCATAAATTATGATGCTGTTCCGTTGTATTCTTGCGTGCTTTAGAGTGTCCTGTCAACGTGTCACTTGTACGGTTGTATATTCATTAAATCGTCAATGGGACAACCCCTTAAAGGTGACCCTAGAGAGAGTAAATTAACGTCATGTTAGTAGTGCTACCGTTGCAAAAACGTTTCTTTTGTTTAACTGCTATTACAACTTCACATCTTCCTGGACACGCTGATGTTTAGTGGGACTGTCACCAACTACACTGAATGAAACACATCTATATTATGTCTTAGTTTGGGAAAGACCGCTATGTAATGTTTATTAGACACAATAACCGTACAGTTTGGCGAGCCATTGCCTCCGAAGTCCGAACCGACCTGTATTTGCATTATCGGGGATTAAATATTGAGCTTAAAATACAATATATGAAAGGCTAACGGACACTTTATACCTTTTATTATATTGTATTACATTATTTATTGTAATTTAAATATATTCTAAGTTCTTGATATTGTTGACGCCTCACCACCAACTTCGCCAAGAATCGTTCCCAATTGACATATATTATTTTATGTGAATAAAGCATAATACGTATATCCACACTGAAGTCTTAGAAGGTGCTAAAATATCATAAATGCAAACAATCCAAATAACTCTCATCCTGGTAGTGCCTTCACTATTTCTAGAAATGTTTTTAGAAAACACAGGAAAGTATGTGCTCCATATATACAAAATACATTACAAATTGTTACGAATTATCAGGTATATAGAAATAGACGTTGCCTACCCTAAAGAGACATTTAATGATGAGAGAATAAAGTCAATGAATTGTGAAAACTAAACAATCACTACATTTGAGTGGATAGGATGAAGAGTAAGTAAGTTTTATTCTGGACGTTTCAGTACATGAAGCTCAGTGGCATCGAATACGTACATTCCTCTACACTTATCTGCAGAGGTTCAATTTGTTGGTTGTGTTCGGTGGTGCCACATACAGTTGTCATCCATGGATGTCTTCTTCATATTTTTTGACTGGGAAAGTAAATTAAGTAAATGTGTGTGTGTGTGTGTGTGTGTGTGTGTGTGTGTGTGTGTGTGTGTGTGTGTGTGTGTTGTGTGTGTGTGTGTGTGTGTGTATGTGAGTGTGTGTGTGTGTGTGTGGTGTGTGTGTGTTTTGTGTGTGTTTGTGAGTGTATATGTGTGAGTGTGTATGTGTGTGTATGTGAATGTGTATGTACATATATATATATATAATATATATATACATATATATTATGTGTATATATGTGTGTGTTTGTTTGGTGTGGGTGTTATTAGTGTATGTTTGTATAGTGTATATGTGTGAGTGTGTATGTGTATATGTGTGTATGTATTGTATATGTATGTGTATGTGTATGTAGTGTATATATATATGAGTGTGTATATATATGTGTGTGTGTGTGTGTGTGTTTTATGTGTGTATTAGTGTATGTGTGTATTAGTGTATATGTGTGTGTGTTAGTGTATATGTGTGCGTATGTGTGTGTATGTGTGTGTGAGTGTGTATGTATGTGTAGTGTGTATGTGTGTATTTGTGTGTGTGTATGTATGTACTGTGTGTATGTGATGTTTTGTGTGTGTGAGTGTGTATGTGTGTGAGGGTGTGTGTATGTATGTATATATATATGATATGTATGTGTGTGTGTGTGTGTGTGTTTTGAGTATGTATGTATTTTGTTTGTGTGTGTGTAGTGTGTAATTTTGTGTGTAGTGTGTATGTGTGTATGTGTGTATGTGTGAGTGTGTATGTGTGTGTAATGTGTGTGTGTGTGTGTAGTGTTATTTGTGTGTATGTGTGTGTATGTGATGTGTGTGTGTGTTTATGTGATGTGTGTGTATGTGTGTGAATGTGTGTGAGTTTGTATATGTGTGTGTGCGTGTGTGCGTGAGTGCGTGTATATGTGTGTGTATGTATATATATATATATATATATATATATATATATATATATATATGTGTTGTGTGTGTGTGTTGTGTGTAATGTGCGTGTGTGTAAGTGTGTGTATGTGTGTATGTGTGTGTATGTGTGTGTGAGTGTGTATGTGTGTGTACATGTGTGTATGTGTGTGTGAGTGTGTGTGTGAGTGAGTGTGTATATGTGAGTAAGTGTGTTTATGTGTGTGAGTATGTGTGTGAGTGTGTATGTGTGTGTATGTGTGTGAGTATGTATGTGTATGTGTATTTATGGGTGTGTATGTGTGTGTATTTATGGGTGTGTATGTGATGTGTGTGTATGTGTGTATGTGATGTGTATATGTGTGTGTGTGAGTGTGTGTATGTGTGTGTGTGTACATGTATGTGAATGTGTATGTGAGTGTGTATTTGTGTGTGAGTGTGTATGTGTGTGTATGCGTGTGTGAGTATGTATGTGCGTGTGTATGTGTGTATAAGTGTATGTGTGTATGTGTGTATGTGTGTATGTATGTGTGTATATGATGTGTGTATGTGTGTGTATGTGTGGGTGTGTGATGTGTGTGTATGTGTGTGTGAGTGTGTATGTATGTGAGTGTGTTTATGTGTGTATGTGTGTGTATGTGTGTGTATGTGTGTGAGTGTATATATGTGTGTGTGAGCGTCTATATGTGTGTGAGTGTGTATGTGTGTATGAATGTGTATGTGTGTGTGAGTGTGTATGTGTGTGTGTGAGTTTGTATGTCTGTGTGAGTGTGTATGTGTGTGTGTTTGTGTGTGTATGAATGTTTGTGTGTATGTGTGAGTGGGTATGTGTGTGTGAGTGTGTATGTATGTATGTGTATGTATGTGTATGTATGTGTGTTTGTGTGTGAGTGTGTATTTTTGTGTATGTGTGTATATGTGTATATGTGTGTAAGTGTGCATGTGTATGAGTGTGTGAGTGTGTATGTGTGTGGGTGTGAGTGTGAGTGTGTATGTGTGTGAGTGTGTGTATGTGTGTGAGTGTGTATGCTGTAAGTGTGTGTGTGTAATTGTGTATGTGTGTGAATGTGTATTTGTGTGAGTGTGTATGTGTGTGTGTGAATGTGTATGTGTGTGTATGTGTGTGAGTATGTATATGTGTGTGAGTGTGTATATATGTGTGAGTGTGTATGTGTGTATATGTGTGTGTATGTGTGTGTATATGTGTGTGTGAATGTGTATGTGTGTGTGTTTGTGTGGGTGAGTGTTTATATATATGTGTGTGTGTGTGTGTGTGTGTTTGTGTGTTGTGTGTGTGTATGTATGTGAGTGTGTGGTGTGTGTTGTTGTGTGTGTGTGTGTGTGTGTGTGTGTGTGTGTGTGTGTGTGTGTGTGTGTGTGTGTGTGTGTGTGTGTGTGTGTGTGTGTGTGTGTGTGTGTGTGTGTGTGTGTGTGTGTGTGTGTGTGTGTGTGTGTGTGTGTGTGTGTGTGCCGGGAAGTAACTCCTACTGCTGGGAGTGAGTAAGAGAATACAGAACACTATTATCTGAGCTCGAAACAGGTTACACATAGATTTACCAGAATTTTAAAAACCGATTGCCACCTAGAAAATTAACTCTAAATGTAGGTGGACAAGGATGATCCTTGGTTTATAGAGAGTCTAAATATACCCCCACGGGGGAAACTTTTACTTCCCCTTGCATAGACGCTTCATAAAAGGAAATGTTCAAGAACCGTGCATTACATCCTTGGGACGGCCATTTACAAAAATGGCTGCCTGATTCAATTTCCCTGTATCTTAATAACTGCGGCACATAGAGCAATAAATGTGGTGTGCACATGGTTGTTTTAGAACACAAGATTTTAGAATAACTTAGCATCTTACAAGTCAGCGATTTTTAAGGATGGCTGTCGTAAATACAAATTGGCGAAATAGGAAAAAACGTGACGAAAGTAGTTATTTTTTCGCTGTTCATTATCAAAGATACTCGCAACTCAAATATTTCTACGATGATCGCAACATATTATCAGCATGTGTCACATACGGAAACCTGATGGTTATGCTGATTGCAACAGTCTATGCAGACATGAGTAATCTTAGACAGCTCGCTCATTCAAGCCGAGCTTAGACTGCACCGCCGGCATGGAGGAATGCAAAGGTTGTCTGTTCGCGGCAACATAGGTATTATGCCAAGTTGACTGTGTAGGACAAAAGAGTTTTGACCTCGACCCAAACTTCCGTCGTAACGTATAGCTATGATGACGCCCACACCCACGCGCACGCGCATACGCATACGCTCGTGCGCACACATACACTTCCTGTATGTGTGTATGTATGTATGTATGTATGTATGTATGTATGTATGTATGTATGTATGTATGTATGTATGTATGTATGTATGTATGTATGTATATGTATGTATGTATTTTTATTATATATAATATATATAATAATAATATATATATATTTTTTTTTTAGTTAAATAGGCTTTTCAAATATGGCAACATTACATAATCGCATACATAACTGTTTGTGCAATATTAAACCATTATACATATAAATATAGAAGGATATGTCACCCTATATTTACGTGTAATGATGTATCATAAACTGTTTGAAAATTGCTTTCGATGAGGTGCTACACACAAAAAGTAAATGTCGTTAAAGACACCTGCGCCAATATTCGTGCGTCATATGTTTTGTGGTCAGAACGTGCCTTGACATAAACATAGATTCAAGGGTGAAACATTTTGTTTAGCCCAAAAGGGTTTCCCTTTAATTTGTTTTATTGTATAATTTACTTGTTCTGTTTACTGTTTATATATATATATATATAAAATATATATATATATATATATATATATATATATAAAATTTTTTTTTTTCAGAGATAACACATCTTGTAAAATTTTTAAAAACATTAAAATGTGTATCTTGTTGTTTTTATGTTACGACCGGCCTGTTTCTGCACGTAGTCGCCTTTCGCTAGGAAAGAATAAACAGTCCAATTGGACTTAGCGCAAAGAGGAATAAGGAAAAATGCAAACGGCGGCATCGCGTGCGTGTTCTAAACGAGCCGTTTGACTGAAGCCACATACGACGTCTCCCCTTTAAACCTTTGAACGTAAAACAAGCTAATTATATATATATATATATATATATATATATATATATATATATATATATATATATATATATTTTGGGGTGGGTGTGGGGGTGGGTGTGGTGGGTGGGGTTGGGTGTGGTGTGGTGTGGGGGGGTGGGTGGGTGTGGTGGGGGGTGTGGTGTGGTGTGGTGTGGTGTGGTGTGGTGTGGTGTGGTGTGGTGGGGGGGTGGGTGTGGTGTGGTGTGGTGTGGTGTGGGGGGTGGGTGTGGTGTGGTGTGGGGGGTGGGTGGGTGGGTGGGGTGGGGTGGGGTGGGTGGGTGTGGGGTGTGGTGGGGTGGGTGGGTGGGTGGGGGGGTGGGGTGGGGTTGGTGTGGTGTGGGTGGTGTGTGGTGGGTGTGGTGTGGTGGGTGTGGGGGGTGGGTGTGGGTGTGGTGGGGGGTGGGGGGGGTGTGGGGGGGTTTGGTGTGGGTGTGGGTGTGGTGGGGGTTGGTGTGGTGTGGTGGGGGTGTGGGGTGGGTGTGGTGTGGTGTGGTGGGGTGGTGTGGTGTGGTGTGGTGTGGGTGTGGGTGTGGTGTGGGGGGTGTGGTGGGTGTGGTGTGGTGTGGTGTGGTGGGGGTGTGGGTGTGGTGTGGTGGGGGGTGGTGGGGGGTGGGGGTGGTGTGGGTGGTTGTGGTGTGGTGTGGGTGGTGGGGGGTGGTGTGGTGTGGGGGGTGGGTGGTGTGGTGGGTGTGGTGTGGTGTGGGGGGTGGGTGGGTGTGGTGTGGTGGGTGGTGGTGGGGTGTGGTGTGGGTGGTGGGTGTGGGTGGGGGGGTTTGGTGTGGTGGGTGTGGGTGGGGGTGGTGTGGGGGGTGGGTGTGGGTGGGGGTGGTGGGTGTGGGTGGGGGGTGGTGTGGGTGTGGTGTGGGTGGTGTGGTGGGGGTGGGTGGGGGTGGTGGGTGTGGTGTGGTGGGTGGGTGTGGTGGGGGTGTGGTGTGGTGTGGGGGGTGGGTGTGGTGTGGTGGGTGTGGTGTGGTGTGGTGTGGTGTGGGGGGTGGTGTGGGGGTGGGTGTGGTGTGGTGTGGTGTGGTGGGGGTGGGTGGGGTGGGTGTGGTGTGGTGTGGTGTGGTGTGGTGTGGTGTGGTGGGTGTGGGGGTGGTGTGGGTGGTGGGGTGGTGGTGTGGGTGGGGGTGGTGTGGTGTGGGGGTGGTGGGGGTGGTGTGGTGTGGTGTGGTGTGGTGTGGGGGTGGTGTGGGGGTGTGGTGGGGTGTGGTGTGGTGGGTGGGTGGTGTGGTGTGTTGGTGGGTTGGTGTGGTGTGGGTGGTGGGTGGTGTGGTGTGGTGGGGGTGGTGTGGGTGGTGGGGTGTGGTGTGGTGTGGTGTGGTGTGGGGGTGGTGTTGTGGTGGGTGTGGGGGTGGTGTGGTGTGGGGGTGGTGTGGTGGGGTGTTGGGGGTGGTGTGGTGTATTTTAAAAAATTTAATTTTTGTTTTTTAAAATTTATTTATATATATATAATTAATAATTAAAAATACTATTCATAGAGTTTGATTTATTTTTGTCTAATTGGGGAAAATTTTCCAAAATAAACTTTTAAAATTTTTTACACCATTCCCCTGTTATGTTATGTTATGTTATGTTATTTAGTTTTTATTTTATTTTATTTTATTTATTTAAAATGTTATGTTATGTTATGTTATGTTATGTTATGTTATGTTATGTTATGTTATGTCATGTCATGTCATGTCATGTCATGTCATGTCATGTCATGTCATTCATGTCATGTCATGTCATGTCATGTCATGTCATGTCATGTCATGTCATGTCATTCATTCATCCATCCATATCCATGCCATGCCATGCCATGCCATGCCATGCCATGCCATGCCATGTCATGTCATGTCATGTCGTCATGTCATGTCATGTATGTCATGTCATGTATGTCATGTCATGTCATGTCATGTCATGTCATGTCATGTCATGTCATGTCATGTCATGTCATGTCATGTCAGTCAGTCAGTCAGCATTATTCAGTCAGTCATGTCATGTCATGTCATGTCAGCAGTCATGTCATGTCATGTCATGTCATGTCATGTCTGTCATGTCATGTCATGTCATGTCATGTCATGTCATGTCATGTCATGTCATGTCATGTCATGCTTTCATGTCATGTCATGTCATGTCATGTCATGTCATGTCATGTCATGTCATGTCATGTCATGTCATGTCATGTCATGTCTTTCATGTCATATATAATTGAGTGAGTGAGTGAGTGAGCGAGCGAGCGAGCGAGCGAGCGAGCGAGCGAGCGAGTGAGTGAGTGAGTGAGTGAGTGAGTGAGTGAGTGAGTGAGTGAGTTGATACATGCAAATAAAACATTCGATGCAAAAGCAAATATAAGAAATGAATATATATATATATAATATTTACCGAGGATAAACACATTAAAGAACACTTATTTCCAATGTTGTCCTCCAAAACAATAAATAAAAATGTACCAATTATCAAATATATTATCTGAAACATTTTGGTTTTGATAAAAAAAACAATTACATGAGCATCCCCAAATCGGCCTGAACATGATGGAAGCTTCTCGACAAGTGATGAAGCAATAGAAGTAAAATAATCGTTAAAATTATGCTGCCATTCATAAATTGCTGTCACTGCACGTTTCGTCTGTCTGCCATCTTATTACCTTTGTTTATTTAATGTACAACATAAACACTTTCCACACAGAGCTCCTTTTTCAAGACATGAACTATCACGAACGATTTCAAATATTGATAGTTGGCTGACCCTGCGGAATAAAACAGAAAATCGAAAATGAAATTATACATAATTATAATGGGTGTCACACAATCACACTATCGGTTTCAAGCATCCACTATAGTAAGAGATAAAGTTACAAATTATGTCTGTAGGCATATTGCTGACGAATTTTAACAGGTTTTTTGCTGATGTACAATACAATACCACTTTATTATCCAACCATGACGGTCTGGTGCCAGCTCGCGACATCGCGTTAACACATTCACCGTCAGTCGAACCACGCCTTGTTACTGGTCGCATTCACACAGATGTATGTCTACTGCATTACGCATAGATAGGCGGTGGTTTTGTCATCTCAGCAGAAAAGGAATTTGTTTTCGTAGCCGGTGTTTTCTGCCATACTCTAACGCAGAGTTAGGTTTGAGGTTAGGTTTATAGTTATATTTGTGTTAGTGTTAGGATTAGGTTTATATAATAATTAGCGCCGCCTACTAAAGGGACCGCCTGCAAAAATACGTCTACATGGCAACTTTCACATCAATAGACAATATGAGTTTCGTTGGGTCAGACCTCTTGTACGTATGGTCGCTACAAAGTAATTAGGTGTGGGTGGCTGGATGGGTGATGGATTAATCGACTTTATATATCGCGAGGAACGAAATATATTCACAGTGGTGACACCTCCCATGTGACATATTATATTAATTATTTCAATCAGCCGTATACTCGAGTACCTAGCTGTAGGCATTGGTGGACATGTGTATACAGATAGTCTTCCGTCGTTAGTTGCTATGAATACTTCACAGAGAAGACGAGATGACGTTTGATTGGACATACACGTGAGTGTGTAGAGAAAGACGCTCTGGGCCGTCTTGTGTACCTTAGACATGGCCGTACCCTTTTTATACACAACAGCGTTTTCGCGGAAACCGACAAAGGACGCTTACTTGCGAATGCCAGCCCAACGATATCGGTACAGCATAGCAATATTCCATTTTGGGAATAGGACCAAGAATGCTGTTTGAACAGTAGACCTAATGGCTGCGTGCTACAAAATTGCGTTGCTGTTAAACATTTAATATAATAGGTGTTTGTTTGTTACCGTCTTTCCCGGCAGTGTTTAAAGTCGATTACGTATCTAATTAGGTAGCACATTTTCTTGCATTTGATAATTACGACATGTTCGCTTCATCTTAATCTTAAGGCAGTGACTATAATGACAGCATTAGTCCTAATCGTGACCGCTGTTTGTTTATTTGTTGTACTTGTTGAAACAAATCACGTGACATACTCCATTGACGCCACGTCAGAGGGCAACTGAACCTGATATGTTTGTAATACATCTTGATCCGACATAGAAAACGCCCGCCTTCAAACAGGTAGACTTCCTGATTTCTACTTCTTAATAAAACCTCCCATGGAAAAAACTGCCATGCCTAGCAGTCTCTTTGTTTGAAGTGAGTCAGGAATGACCAGACACCCGATGACGTCAGACCCCCGATGACCTCAGACCCCCAAGAATGGACTCGCCTGCGTACAGGATAAGACGAGTTTATTAGGGCGGGGTAATACTCCCACGTGAAGCAATATGACCATATTCCTTTCCCAACGAACGCCTAACGCACTATACCACATATTATGTTTTCAAGTGCTGTCATATCTCGCTTTCTTCTGTCAAGGGCTTTAATGTGCGTGTTCAAATGTCAGTATGGAAATCGACATTTTGTGTTTTTCTTGGTTTTTATGTTAACATTAACATCTACCTTTGTGTTAATAAAGTGACCGTAACTGAAGGTAGGGTTTTGCCACTAGGTGAATATCATCATAATTAACTTGTAAACATATTAGCAGCAGTAATTGTGGGTGATAAAAAGCAGGCTTACTGGACGACACCTGCTGATCAAAATAGCCCTAGCGGCGCGAGACGCCTATAAGCCAAGGGGGCAATACGCCTATGTAAGCGTTTTACCCCACAGCTGCTTTGGCAAACGTGATTATACATTATAATATATAGGCCCCTACAAACATGTTATAAAGTACAGAAACGTCTTGTGTGATGACAACGACTATAATAATAATTACACAATTATCAATACCAATCACTACTTCTATATACTACATAAATCTATCTTAGGTGGACATACACTTTATTTGTTATAGTTCAAGTTCTTGCTTAAGGTGGGCGCATTTCCCACCCTACCCCATACTCAGACACTCACCTATATCAAACGTTTGTCTTTTGCGCGTCTGCCCGCGTCGTTCTCTCACAAGGCGACTGTGTGTCTACAGATATGCCAGGTTTTAGTGTTAACAAATGTCTCGGTTCAGAGATGTTCTGTCCAGTCGAGGTCCGTCGCTACAGCAACTGAACAACAATCTTTGATGATTACGTAGCATGTTAAGACGCATTTCTTCAAACCGTAAGTTCCAAATAGGTTGATTGATGCTCTACTAAACGTTCTACTAAACACTTCGTTGACTTCCTGTTATTACACCTGCGCGTTCTGATAAAAACAAACGAATACGAGTTACTGAAGGTAACACTTTTAAAGAAACCCACAGACACATACATCCACACATGACGTAGATGTCTAGCGCCGTTGTTCTGGGGTTCTCCACTGAAGATTGAATGTGTAAATAAACAAACTACGCCACTGGTTTTTTCCGCAAGAGAAGAAGATACGCCAGAACCCCGACTTCCAACTGTACAACAGCTGTGACAATTCCACTGTCAGACACAACCGACATGAGCGGTCAAGATAGCCGCAATTTCAGGGCCGAAAAAAGCGAAGTTAATGTTATGCTATCAGTGTATCTCCCACCCTTGTGGTGCCGAGGGAAACGCGGCGTCAGCGGAGGATATATTTCACTTGCCGTCCGTCATAGTTCTCGCTGTCGCAGGTAATTTTAGTATGTACGATTTAAAAACCAGCTACAATCGTGATTACATTGAATTGGACTTTTACGAATCACTATAACTAGGAAGAAGGAAAACGAAACGTCCATCTTTGACATGAGCGATAAAGGAATATACGCGAGAACAGACTCATTCACGATCAAACGATTGGCCTGCGACAAGGCGCGACACGACTCCGTCAGACAATTGATGGTGACGCGAGCAACATGTTTTGATTAGTGACGGCTCTGCCATTGCCTCCCGACGGCTGTTTTATTCAGTTGCTTGAAAAGAAATGCCTTTATCTTGAAAACACACTGTTTTTATGAAAAGTTGCAGCATGATAGATTTGATTAAAGTCAACGTGTGGCTATTGATAACAAACCTCAAAGAAAGACCAATATTATTACTTTACCTAGCAGTAACGGTTTGCTTTATAATTATTTCCTCTAAAGTCTTGACCTCATAGTAAATCAATCCTTTTTACTGGCTTGGAGCTAAAATAGCACACATTTTCACAAAAGGAAACATCCACCTATACAATTATAATAATTACAGACCAATACATATTTCAGTATAATTTCCTTAATAATGGAGGGGGAATGTATATGATCGACAGGTAATATGTTTGGAAAATACAGTATTATACATAAACATAAATATGGATTTCGCTTGAAACATTCCAATTTACACCTACTATTGCACTTACTTGAAGACACAGCAGGTGCAAATTACAAAACTACTAAAGACAAAAAAACTACAAAATTGGGTGTATTTCTAGATGTGTGAAAGAGTAGGTTATATGCGACCAGGGACAATTGTGGCCATATGCCTTATGTGTACATTCCAGACTAGTTGAGATGGTGTTCGTTTGAATACGTCAGTAAACGTCTTTGAACAATTCTAAGAAGTGACGACAGCGCTTTATAAGAACTTACAGTTCTGTATCTAAATGTGCACAAGCAAACTCGTTCTAGGAAACACACACACACACACACACACACACACACACTACCACACAAAACACACACACAAAACAATACACACACACACACACACACACACACATACACACACACACACACACAAACAAAACCACACACACACACACACACACACAAAAACACACACAAACACACACAAACCACACACACACACACACACACACACACACACACACACACACACACACACACACACACACACACACACACACACACACACACACACACACACACACACACACACACACACACACACACACACACACACACACACACACACACACACACACACACACACACACACACACACACACACACACACACACACACACACACACACACACATGACGTGCATTAAGAGTGAGCCGTTGTTAATAATTATATTTCTATAGCACAGTCAAATGAATTTCTTATAATGTCTAATCACAGAAACCTATTAAATCCTTTCTTTAACCACTTCCTCCACTGGTTAACCACAGACGCGCACTTGCTACGATTTCATGTTGGTCAGACACCGTTTAGTTTCGTCTAGGTCCCAAACGGAATTGATGGTCTACAGGTATAATTAACGAGCGTCAAACATCAAGTTTCATCAACATGTACTAGCCGATTTGTCAACCAGCAAAGAAAAAACCGTAATATTATAATAATTTATTGACTGATTGCTTTTAATGGGATAAACAAGATTGATAGTTCGCACTGTTAATGTCGCATATATACAAAGCACATTATAGGTAGTAATACTGTTTAATGTTCAATGTTTAATCTATTGCATACACCTGAAGAGTATATGGTATCGTATATTTGAATTAAATAGATATGTTAGGAGTTGTGCAACATAACAAATGGAACTTGCTTTAGCCTTTCCATATATTATCATGACTGCGATTACTTATGATCACGGTACAACGTACCCGCAGTGATCTCTGAGACGTTGCTAACCGTTACAGTTAAGCGAGTTGAGATTATTTATCTTGTTTTGAAGTTTATTATCAAAAGCCACACGTTGACCTTAATCAAACCAACAACAACAAAACAAAAACAGTGTGTTTTCAAGATACAAGCATTTCTCTTCAAGCAACTGAATAAAACACGTGAGGGGAAGCAATGACAAATCCGACATTAATAAAAACATGTTGCTCGCGTCAGCACCGATTGTCTGACGGAATCGTGTCGCTCCTTGTCGCAGGACAATCGTTTGATCGTAAGTGATATTCTGATCTTCATATACACCTTTATCGCTCATGTCAAAGATGGACGCTTCGTTTTCCGTCTTCCTAGTTACAGTGATTCGTACTTAAGTCCAATGCCATTTAATCACGATTGTAGCTAGTTTTTAAATCGTACATACTAAAATTACCTGCGACAGCGAGAACTATGACGGACGGCAAGTGAAATATATCCGCCGTTGACGCCGCGTTTTCCTCAGCACCACAAGGCTGGGAGATACACTGATAACATAACATTAACTTCGCTTTTTTCGGCGTTGAAATAGCGGTCATCTTGGTCGCCCTAGCCGGTTGTGTCTGACAGTGGAATTGTCACAGAAGTTGTACAGTTGGAAGCCGGTGTTCTGGCGTATCTTCTTTTCTCGCGAAAGAGATACCTTTATAAGGACATTGGCGTAGCCAGTGGGGGAGGCCAGGGAGGCCATGGCCCCCCTATACCGGACCAAAATTAGGATGGCGGGGAACGGAGGACCAATAACTGGCTGCCTGATTCATAGAGTCACAAAGTACAGTGGGTTTCAGGATGCCTGTATAAGACTTTCTTTCCAAAATCAAATGTCGTCATTCAAGTAGGATTAAGTTAGAAATTCTCCACTTCTGTCGCTGGCTGCAGCAAAGCAATGCAAATGTCACTGTTCTCAATGTGTATGATGGCTAATGGTTATTAAGGATTCTAAATAATAGATGCTCGGTTAAAACCTTGGGTAAAATTGCATTTTGTAATTATTATTTTCTAGAGTATGAATATTTAAGAAAATAAATCCATGAATTCCTTTTCCATGTTCTTTTTTCTTCCTCTCACTTTTGTCTTACTACGTTCTCTGTTAGAAGTCTCCTGTTCCTTATATCTATACTTTTTCCCATTCTTCTCCCACTCTTTCTTGGTGGCTTTTAATGCAATGCCCCATCACAATTTCGGTATTCCTCGCCTCCATTTCCCCTCCACTTTCTGGGCATTTGCTCTCTGCCAGTTTTTCATCTCCGGTTGTTCTACATGATTAGCCAATATACTCCCACCAATTTCTTCTTAGAACTTTCCTTCACTCCAACCTCCATTCTCATTTGATCCATTTTCTCTTATCAAGCTCAACTCCCGCGATTATTCTTACCAGGTTGTTTTTTTCGCAAACCTGGACCTTCTCCTGTAGTTTCTCTATTACTGCATTCATGTATTCCACACGAGCTGAGCACATTTCATTTAGGCTTACGAGATATGCGTCTATCTCCCATCATCCCTTCGATTTTCATCCAAACGGTTGCCCCGGCTGTAATCATCACTGTAACCAAACCAATTAATCTAGTGGATTTTGCACTGGAAAATACCACTTCCTATCGTGAATAATTATTTATAAATTGTAATATGCAACGTTACATGTTGTGAAGTTACTGGTTGAACGCCAACGCCACATAACCTATGTTAAGGTAGGGATGTTTAGTTATTGTTTAATCAAAGTAGGTGACTACATATTGGTATTTGTCATGTTTTTTGTCAGTAGGTTTGGGAGAGTAGCGTGAGGAATGTGGTGGTCAGTGATTCCTAGCGGTCAAGTACAGACAGTACACAAGCAGTGTCTACTGAGTAATACATGTCGTGCAACATATTTCTTATCAACGTGTCACGTCTTTTATTTATTTACACATTAAATCTTCAGCGGAGAACCCCGGAACAACGGCACTAGACATCTACGTCATGTGTGGATGTATGTGTATGTGCTTTTCTTTAAAAGTGTTACCTGCAGTAACTCGTATTCGTTTGTTTTTATCATAACGTGCATGTGTAATAACAGGAAGTCAACGAAGTGTTTAGTCGAACGTTTAGTAGAGCATCAATCAACCTCTTTGGAACTTACGGTTTGAAGAAATGCGTCTTAACATGTTACGTACTCATCAAAGAGTGTTGTTCAGTTGCTGTAGCGACGGACCTCGACTGGACAGAACATCTCTGACCCGAGACATTTGTTAACATTAAAATCTGGCATATCTGTAGACACACAGTCGCCTTGTGAGAGAACGACGCGGGCAGACGCGCAAAAGACAAACTTTGGATTTTGATGAGGGCCTGACCGGGTCGTATAGGGTAGGACGGGGGAATGCGCCCACCTTAAGCAACAACTTGAACTATAATTAAAAAAAAATGTTCACCTTAGATAGATTTAAGTAATATATAGAAATAGAAGTAGTGATTGGTATTGATAATTGTGTACTTATTATTACAGTCATTATCATCACACAATATGTTTCTCTACTCTATGACATGTTTGTAGGTGCCTATATATTATAATATATAACCACGTTTGCCAAAGCAGCTGTGGGTTAAAACGCTTACATAAGCGTTTTGCCCCCTTGGCTTATAGGCGTCTCGCGCCGCTAGGGCTATTTTGAGGCAGTTTTTCCATTGAAGGTTTTATTAGGAAGTAAGTAGAAATGAGGAAGTCTACCTGTTTAAAGGGGGCCGTTTTCGGTGTCGGATCAAGATGCGTTACAAACATATCACGTTCAGTTGTCCTCTGACGTGGCATAACTGGAGTATGACCTGTGATTTGTTTCAACAAGTAAAAAAAATCTACAAACAGCGGTCACGATTAGAACTTATGATGTCATTATAGTCACTGTATTAACATTAAGATGAAGCGAACGTGTCATAATTATCAAATGCAAGAAAATGTGCTCCTTAATTAGATACGTAATCGGCTTTAAACACTGCCGGGAAAGACGGTAAGAAACAAACAAACAAACAAAGACACAAACAAACAAACAAACACCTACATACTAAATGTTTAATTCGAACAGCAACGCAATTGTGTTTTAGTATTGTACCACGCAGCCATTAGGTCTACTGTTCAAACAGCATTCTTGGTGCTATTCCCAAAATGGAATATTGCTATGCCATACTGATATCGTTGGGCTGGCATTACCAAGTAAGCGTCCTTTTCGATTTCCGCGAAAACGCGGTTGTGTATTAAAAAGTGTACGTTCATGGTTCAGGTCTTCGGGGTTGCTTTGACCGCCTTTCTCTACACATTGGCCTATATGTTCAATTGAGCATCACCTCGTCTTCTCTGTGAAGTATTCATAGCAACTAACGACGGAAGACTATCTGTATACACATGTCCACCAATGCCTACAGCTAGGTACTCGATTATACACCCGTGATGTGTCACCACTGTAAATATATTTCGTTCCTTGCGATATATAATGTCGACCAAACCATCACCCAGCCATCCACACCAAATTACTTTGTAACGACCATACGTACAAGAGGTCTGATCCAACGAAAGTCCCAGTGTCCACTGATGTGAAAGTTGCCATGTAGAGGTATTTTTGTAGGCGGTCCCCGTTAGTAGGCGGCGGTAATTACTATGTACACCCATACAGCTAAACTTAATCCTAACACTAATACAAATATAACTACAAACCTAACCTTTCTACCATACCTTAGGGTATGGTAGAAAACACGGGCTACGAAAACAAATTCCTTTTCTGCTGAGATGACAAAACCACCGCCTATCTATGCGTAATGCGATAGACCTACATCTTTGTGAAGGCGATCAGTATCCTAACAAGGCGTGGTTCGACTGACGTTGAATGCGTTAACGCGATGTCGCGAGCTGGCACCAGACCGTCACAGTAGGAGCATTTCACGCCGTTAGCACAATGACAAGTTTCCACGCGGCTTCACACGCACCGGAAGCATCAACGGCTCTTTAGATGTCAGACAACTTTTGGTGTGTTGTCCGACATGGCTGAAATTATAGTTCTGTTGAAAGTTTATATAGGATGGGCGACGTTTTGTAAGACACCGTAAGCACATTGTAGGTCAGACGTCAAACTATGTTAACTGTGCGAAGAACCTGCGTGTAAAATAAAAGGTAAAAACGGCGTAACTGAGTGGAAATGTGCGTGCGTGCGTGCGTGCGTGCGTGTGCGTGCGTGCGTGCGTGCGTGCGTGCGTGCGTGGATAGGTAAGCATGCATACGTGCGTGCGTGATCATTTTTCCTACCTCATCCACACATTTTTAAAAAAGCTACCAGGACATCGATGTCCCGCTATACAGCTGCTACGTCAGCACAGCCGTTGGAGCCAAATTACTGGCAGTGACGGTTCAGTGAGGGTCACCGGTAATTAATAGTTGTGGCTTCAGGGCCCAAAGTCGAAGTTATTTTATGTTACAATTTGTATTATGCATTAAGAGTCTTTTAAATAGTTAAACTAATAATAATAAAAATGTCATCCGAATGTGATGTTTTCAGTCCTACATTATATCTTGAAATATTAAGCATTAGATATAGTCAACGGAAAACACAAATACACTAATAATGCTGTTGTTATAATTTAGGA
>JAODUO010000200.1:367500-370000 GCA_025642075.2 Ridgeia piscesae | reverse complement strand
ATAAAAAGGTAAAAATTCTGTTTAGCGCAGTAGCCAATCCTCAGGATTGCTCAAAGTGCTTTACGCTTTACCGCTCAACCGAACACCTCAACTTCTCTGGCAAGCACGGCGAGATTGGCAAAGCAAACATAGTAAGATTGTTAAGGTTGGCTATAACCTAAATAATATTATTTGATTTCAAAACAGAAGTGAATAGTCTGTTTTAAATAAAACATTGGTTCTAGTATAACCACCATGATTGCTAAAAACTAAAACAAACGAATTTCCGGAGTTTCACTTCCTTTTACTCAAACAATATCTTCTACTGCGGTGATGTCATCTGAGATTCTACTGGCCGGCTGCGTGTGCACGTACGCCTTCGTGCAAGAACATTGGTTGAAACTTAGCACGTGGTGGCACCGGAATTTCCCCAAGCAATCCGTGTTATCTATATATAGGCTGGATACGTCCGTTTTTGCATTGTTGAACAAGTAGCTGCATGTAGAACGAATTACGACGATCCTTAGAGGCGTCGTCAGCTATGACTGAAGTCTACTGGAGAAATTCGACCAGATAAAAGTCAACATGAGCAAGTGAGTGTAATACACTGTGGCTCTGTCTTAGTTTCTAAGCGCTAGTGTATATGTGTTTGTACCACGCATATATATATATATATATATATATATATATATATATATATATATATATATATATATATATATATATATATATATATGCCATATATGTCGGAAATTTGTTGTGAGTATGCAGTTTAAATCATATTGTCAGATAGAGTGTCTAGACGTCACGTTTACCGTTTACGGTGAACATGTTTTTAGACTGCCTAACGGTTTCTTTTGTTGTGATCGTCCTTGGCCTACAAGTCTTTTTATGTCCTTATTATAACGGTCTTAGAATCTTGCAGTAATAATACTGTTCATCACAAACACACACAGTTCAATAGATATAAAATGTAAATGGCTGATTTGTATTTATAATAAATACTTTACTACTAAATCGCGTAGACAAGAGAATTCCCCATAGCAATATATAACATAGCGGGCTGCAGTTTTAATCGGTTTCGATCATACAGGCGCAAGCGTTCGTGGATTGAACATTAGCAGTGAATATGTGGCTTGTTGCTCACCCACACACATACACACACACGCACGCACTATTCCAGATGGCAACCCTTAAATGAAATGGCCGAATTCAGAGTTGTTTTGAAAACTATTTCTCGCAATTGCTTCCAGCCTTCCTATTGAACCACCTATGTCTACATTTATTTAATACTTGCAACACTATTCCGTGTGAACTTGTTATATGCTACGCTTGCCAACTGGGATTACTATGCCTGTCAAGTGCGTCACCAACAACGCTTCACTTTCCAGTACTCCGGCCATGTCGTCCAAACAGAAGATTGCCATCGTTGGGATCGGATGTCGCTTTGCCGGCGGAATCGAGAACGTCGAAGAATTCTGGAAGGTAGGAATGTTGAAAACGTATATCTCCATCATCATCATCTGATCTAGTCGCTGGTGACGTGTCGTAATGTGTAGTTTTTAAAACATGACTCGCCGCTTCATACTCTAAGACAATGCTGTTACGACGCTACCACATATCGACGCAGACAGGTACTTGTTTAGCCAAAATTACTATCATCGTCCGTTTGATGGCGATAAGACATTCTTCTACGTAGTGAAGTAATGTGTATTTCGTTTCCACAAACGGAGTGCGCTATTTTGTTTTTATCACCAATGATATTCAGTGTTATTCTAAATTTAAAGAGTTCTGTACCTTCAACATGTCTCATTTAACAAACAAATGTAGTAAAACAAAAACAGAATCGGCTGTGACTGGCTTTGCTGTTCATAAACGGGAGTGTCCGGGATTCATAATCCAGGGGTATAGAGCAGGACAGATGGCGCAGTTTTCCATGGGCTTGCATAAACGCTTATGAGGAATTTCGCGGTCATAGCGTCTTGGTGTTCTGACTGGGTGAAAGTGGTATTTGCTATATTGTACAAGGTAGGACGAACTGCGACCTATTCTGACACGTCACTCGACCAGACACTATCCAGGGGCCAACAGTCATAATACCTGAGCAGGTGACTCATGGCTAATCACAAATGGGGACGATTGTAACCACCGTGGTGATCCAGGCAGGAAATGCTAGTTATTCACGTTGCGATTCAGACTAATCTTTTTATGCTAATCTGATACATGTGCCTTAGAAGTGAAAAGTAAAATTAATGGGCAGAGAGAGAGAGGATTCTATCAATGGAAAGGAATCAAAGGAACGAGTGTGCAATGATGCGTGACGGCATGTTCAGCCATACGGAACACTGCGAACAACTGATAGTTATCGTAATCTTTTATTGTTCTCCTCTGGACACACCTGTCGTCAGGCGTGAGGTTGGCCATGGTTGCCATCGTATTTTAATTGGCTTTTCTTCCCTAACCTTTCTCTCACTACCCACATATTTTATGCACAATACACCCACTTTTTAATACATCTACC
>JAODUO010000200.1:355000-362500 GCA_025642075.2 Ridgeia piscesae | reverse complement strand
GACAGAAATACTCCATGATGCAAACAGCCATTTAAGATTGTGGCTTTATTCAAACGTCTAGCATTTACAAATTCAATACATGATATCAATGATATTGTTAGCAAATGTCCAAATACTAATGACTTTTCTTTAGTAACGAAGGTTACAAAGTATTGTTCTTATTTGAACTCGTTTTTTCCGCACATATGCTACCTATTCAACATCGTCATTGTGCAAACATAAAACGATGACGTAGTTTTCTGAAATATACGGAAAGCACTTTTAAAAGGATTCACGGCAACCTAATGGAAGCGCTGTATCTGGACATTTCGTGTTCTGGTTATAGGGACAAACAGTTGCATGATGGCGAATCGAATCTCCTACGAGTACGACCTGAACGGGCCGAGTTTTATCGTCGACACAGCTTGTTCATCGTCGCTCTACACGACGCATCTGGCGTGCGAGGCCATCCGCCGTGGGGAGTGCGACATGGCGCTGGCAGGCGGCGTCAACCTCCTGCTCATGCCCCACACCTCCATCGGCTTCTGTCAAGCAGGTAACTAGTCTCGTTTAACTCTCACTCGGCTGCGTAACTAGTCTCGTTTAACTCTCACTCGGCTGCGTAACTAGTCTCGTTTAACTCTCACTCGGCTGCGTAACTAGTCTCGTTTAACTCTCACTCGGCTGCGTAACTAGTCTCGCTTAACTCTCACTCGGCTGCGTAACTAGTCTCGCTTAACTCTCACTCGGCTGCGTAACTAGTCTCGCTTAACTCTCACTCGGCTGCGTAACTAGTCTCGTTTAACTCTCACTCGGCTGCGTAACTAGTCTCGCTTAACTCTCACTCGGCTGCGTAACTAGTCTCGTTTAACTCTCACTCGGCTGCGTAACTAGTCTCGTTTAACTCTCACTCGGCTGCGTAACTAGTCTCGTTTAACTCTCACTCGGCTGCGTAACTAGTCTCGTTTAACTCTCACTCGGCTGCGTAACTAGTCTCGTTTAACTCTCACTCGGCTGCGTAACTAGTCTCGCTTAACTCTCACTCGGCTGCGTAACTAGTCTCGCTTAACTCTCACTCGGCTGCGTAACTAGTCTCGCTTAACTCTCACTCGGCTGCGTAACTAGTCTCGTTTAACTCTCACTCGGCTGCGTAACTAGTCTCGCTTAACTCTCACTCGGCTGCGTAACTAGTCTCGTTTAACTCTCACTCGGCTGCGTAACTAGTCTCGTTTAACTCTCACTCGGCTGCGTAACTAGTCTCGTTTAACTCTCACTCGGCTGCGTAACTAGTCTCGTTTAACTCTCACTCGGCTGCGTAACTAGTCTCGTTTAACTCTCACTCGGCTGCGTAACTAGTCTCGCTTAACTCTCACTCGGCTGCGTAACTAGTCTCGTTTAACTCTCACTCGGCTGCGTAACTAGTCTCGCTTAACTCTCACTCGGCTGCGTAACTAGTCTCGCTTAACTCTCACTCGGCTGCGTAACTAGTCTCGCTTAACTCTCACTCGGCTGCGTAACTAGTCTCGTTTAACTCTCACTCGGCTGCGTAACTAGTCTCGCTTAACTCTCACTCGGCTGCGTAACTAGTCTCGTTTAACTCTCACTCGGCTGCGTAACTAGTCTCGTTTAACTCTCACTCGGCTGCGTAACTAGTCTCGTTTAACTCTCACTCGGCTGCGTAACTAGTCTCGTTTAACTCTCACTCGGCTGCGTAACTAGTCTCGTTTAACTCTCACTCGGCTGCGTAACTAGTCTCGCTTAACTCTCACTCGGCTGCGTAACTAGTCTCGTTTAACTCTCACTCGGCTGCGTAACTAGTCTCGTTTAACTCTCACTCGGCTGCGTAACTAGTCTCGTTTAACTCTCACTCGGCTGCGTAACTAGTCTCGTTTAACTCTCACTCGGCTGCGTAACTAGTCTCGCTTAATTCTCACTCGGCTGCGTAACTAGTCTCGTTTAACTCTCACTCGGCTGCGTAACTAGTCTCGTTTAACTCTCACTCGGCTGCGTAACTAGTCTCGCTTAACTCTCACTCGGCTGCGTAACTAGTCTCGTTTAACTCTCACTCGGCTGCGTAACTAGTCTCGTTTAACTCTCACTCGGCTGCGTAACTAGTCTCGTTTAACTCTCACTCGGCTGCGTAACTAGTCTCGTTTAACTCTCACTCGGCTGCGTAACTAGTCTCGCTTAACTCTCACTCGGCTGCGTAACTAGTCTCGTTTAACTCTCACTCGGCTGCGTAACTAGTCTCGTTTAACTCTCACTCGGCTGCGTAACTAGTCTCGTTTAACTCTCACTCGGCTGCGTAACTAGTCTCGTTTAACTCTCACTCGGCTGCGTAACTAGTCTCGCTTAACTCTCACTCGGCTGCGTAACTAGTCTCGTTTAACTCTCACTCGGCTGCGTAACTAGTCTCGTTTAACTCTCACTCGGCTGCGTAACTAGTCTCGTTTAACTCTCACTCGGCTGCGTAACTAGTCTCGCTTAACTCTCACTCGGCTGCGTAACTAGTCTCGTTTAACTCTCACTCGGCTGCGTAACTAGTCTCGTTTAACTCTCACTCGGCTGCGTAACTAGTCTCGTTTAACTCTCACTCGGCTGCGTAACTAGTCTCGCTTAACTCTCACTCGGCTGCGTAACTAGTCTCGTTTAACTCTCACTCGGCTGCGTAACTAGTCTCGTTTAACTCTCACTCGGCTGCGTAACTAGTCTCGTTTAACTCTCACTCGGCTGCGTAACTAGTCTCGTTTAACTCTCACTCGGCTGCGTAACTAGTCTCGTTTAACTCTCACTCGGCTGCGTAACTAGTCTCGTTTAACTCTCACTCGGCTGCGTAACTAGTCTCGTTTAACTCTCACTCGGCTGCGTAACTAGTCTCGCTTAACTCTCACTCGGCTGCGTAACTAGTCTCGTTTAACTCTCACTCGGCTGCGTAACTAGTCTCGTTTAACTCTCACTCGGCTGCGTAACTAGTCTCGTTTAACTCTCACTCGGCTGCGTAACTAGTCTCGCTTAACTCTCACTCGGCTGCGTAACTAGTCTCGTTTAACTCTCACTCGGCTGCGTAACTAGTCTCGTTTAACTCTCACTCGGCTGCGTAACTAGTCTCGCTTAACTCTCACTCGGCTGCGTAACTAGTCTCGTTTAACTCTCACTCGGCTGCGTAACTAGTCTCGTTTAACTCTCACTCGGCTGCGTAACTAGTCTCGTTTAACTCTCACTCGGCTGCGTAACTAGTCTCGTTTAACTCTCACTCGGCTGCGTAACTAGTCTCGCTTAACTCTCACTCGGCTGCGTAACTAGTCTCGTTTAACTCTCACTCGGCTGCGTAACTAGTCTCGTTTAACTCTCACTCGGCTGCGTAACTAGTCTCGTTTAACTCTCACTCGGCTGCGTAACTAGTCTCGTTTAACTCTCACTCGGCTGCGTAACTTCGCTGGCAAAATAGTTCCGTGACTTAACCGGCTTTTTACCGTTATCCGTGTGAGGGGCTAAACAGTGCTGCCACCTCACGGAGCCTGGGTAAGCGAGGCTAAATGCTGACCTCATATAACATGACATAATCTGCCCTGGGTACTTCCAGTTAGTTGGTTGATCAGTTAGTATTTGTATAACTGAAAGCGGCGAATATTATACGTATTGTCATTAATCCTCAGAGCAGTCTATGCGGACAGGACGTACATTTTCTACTCTCTTTTATTACGTAAATATGTATTAATATCCATATGTGACGGTAAATATGTGACGCCGCAAAATGTTAGTTTTCCTGTCGTCTTCCCTGCTAGGAATGCTGTCACCGGACGGTCGCTGCAAGAGTTTCGACGCTTCCGCCGACGGCTACTCGCGGGGAGAAGGCGCCGGGGTGATCGTCCTGAAGCCACTGGATCGTGCCCTGGCTGACCACGACCGCATCTACGCCGTCGTCCGTGGCGGAGCCCTCACGAACGACGGCCACACCCCGGGCATTGCCAACCCCAGCTACGACGCCCAAGTCGAGCTGGTGCGGAGGGCGTGCGCGAGCGCCGCTGTAGCGTACGCCGACATCCCGTACGTCGAGGCCCACGGCACGGGCACGCAGGTCGGCGACACGACGGAGGCAAACGCGCTTGGCCAGACGATAGGGTCGGCGCGGAAGAGCCGCGACACTCCCCTGTATATCGGGTCGGTGAAGTCGAACATATCCCACTGCGAGGGTTCAGCTGGCGTCGCCGGGGTGATCAAGACGGCCCTGGCGCTCCAGCACCGTCAGATCCCGCCCGTCGTTCACTTCAAACGCGGCAACGACAAAATCAAGTTCGACGAATACAACGTGAAGATCCCGCAGAAGTTGGAGCCGTGGCCGAACAAAGATCGGGCCTTGGCCGGGGTCAGCTCCTTCGGTTTCGGAGGCGCCAATGCGCATCTGATTCTGGAAGGCATCCCGGTGGATTCTGGGAGTTCGTCAGGAGGACGGAGAGAACAGAGGATGCCGTTTGTGAAGCCGCTGGTGATTTCGGCCCAGACGAAGGACGGGCTGGCGGACAACGCGAGGAAATGGATCGGTCATCTGCGAGGTAGCGAGGACAGTTTCCACGACATCTTGTCGACCGCGGCATTGCGACGGCAGCACTACGGCCACAGGGTCGGTGTCTTGTGCCGGTCGAGGGAGGACGCTATCGCGGGTCTCGAGGCGTTTGTAGACGGCAGCGGAAGGACGCTCTTCGTCGACGGCCACGTCCCAGAGGCACAGGTCGACTCACCCAATCGTCTCGTGTTTGTCTTCAACGGCATGGGCACGCAGTGGTTCGGCATGGGACAGGCGCTGCTACAGGCGGAACCCGTGTTCAGGGAAACTATTCTGGTAAGCACCAGGTTGTCTCTACAGCGTAGCTGAATGAACAGTGAACATGCAATTTGGTTCGATAAACAAATCTGTTTTGGGTTATGGTAATTCCAGACTCTACGAGTACGGTTTTACTGCAATTAAGTTTGACAGGCGTCTTGTTTAATTTCTAGTAACTTTAAAAGTAGCCATCAGAATTGATATTTTGTTCAGTATAATAACACTTACAAACACAGCCACGTCTGCCCAGCCGTTATTTTGTCATACCATAGTAAAGTGTTTGTTTCATGTGACTAATGAATGTCACTTTTAAAACTGATTTTACTCCTTAGCTAATTTGTGACAGGTGCCCTCTTTAAATTGTAGTAACTTCGCTTATAGTGTGAATATTTTAATGCAGTAAACTGTGTTATAAATTGTGTTTCTTTCCATTTCTTGAACACAAATGATTTTTTTTGACAATGTAACTGGATTTCGTAGACCGCCACACAACAGTAACATCATAATGTGACAGTGGACATACCTGTATACGTACTTGCTGTTAGGTTCGCCATCTGGCGTATCGGGCAGAGACGAATTCCTCCACTTCTGCCTGTATACGACCATTCGCTACGTGGCGCCACAGGTGTAGGTCATTTCTCTTCGTTCCATCTTCACTGGTCTCCTTTCTGGCGTCCACATTATGCAGCCGAGTTGTTGGCAACGTCTGCTTTCATGATTATTTATTACTTCAGAAATTCGACAAAGTGTTGAAGACACTCAAGTGCAGCTGGTCGGTGATGGAGCAACTCGAGAACAGCAGGTTTAAAGACCGCATCCACGAGACCGGTAGGACACTGCTTAGTGGTTGTAGTGGTCGTGGGTTGGGTGGTGGCGGTGTGTGTATTATTATTATTTATAGAACTGCTACTAATATTATCAGCGGTAGTAGTTGTAGCAGCAGAAACAGTCAACTGTCGGGAAGAGAAGTAGTGGAGTGAGGTGACGGTAGTTGTATATATGGCAGAAGTAACACCATCAGCAGCGGCAACAACAACAGTAGTAGTAGTAGTAGTAGTAGTAGTAGTAGTAGTAGTAGTAGTAGTAGTAGTAGTAGTAGTAGTAGTAGTAGTAGTAGTAGTAGTAGTAGTAGTAGTGTAGTAGTAGTAGTAGTAGTAGTAGTAGTAGTAGTAGTAGTAGAAGTAGTAGTAGTAGTAGTAGTAGTAGTAGTAGTAGTAGTAGTAGTAGTAGTAGTAGTAGAAGTAGTAGTAGTAGTAGTAGGTAGTGTAGTAGTAGTAGTAGCAGTAGTAGTAGTAGTAGTAGTAGTAGTAGCAGCAGTAGTAGTAGTAGTAGTAGTAGTAGTAGTAGTAGTGTAATAGTGGTAGTCTACTGCTACACTCTAGTGTAGTAGTAGTAGTAGTAGAGTAGTAGTAGTAGTAGTAGTAGTAGTAGTAGTAGTAGTAGAGCAGCAGTAGTAGTAGTAGTAGTAGTAGTAGTAGTAGTAGTGTAATAGTGGTACGTACTACTACTACTACGCTAGTAGTGTGTAGTAGTAGTGTGTAGTGTAGTAGTAGTGTAGTAGTAGTAGTGGTAGCAGAGTAGGGAGTGTGTAGTGTAGTGTAGTGGTAGTCTGCTAGCTACTGCACTGCAGCTAGTAGTAGCTAGTAGTGAGTAGAGTAGGTAGAGTAGTAGTAGTAGTAGTAGAGTAGCGTAGCAGTAGCGTAGTGGTAGTGAGTAGCAGTGGTGAGTGGAAGGTAGTAAGTCGTAGCTAGCAGAGCAGATGTGGTAGTCCACTATGCTGCTAGTAGTGTAGTAGTAGTGTAGTAGTAGTGTGAGTGTGTAGTAGTAGTAGTAGTAGTAGTAGAGTAGAGTAGAGCAGTAGCAGTAGTAGTAGTAGTAGTGAGTGTGTGTAGTAGTAGTAGAGAGTGGTAGATGGAAGGTAGTGCTACTACTACTACTAGCTATGCTAGATAGTATGAGTAGTAGTAGTAGTAGTGAGTAGTAGTAGTGGTAGTAGTAGTAGTAGTAGTAGTGAGTAGTAGTGAGTAGATAGTGGTAGTACTGCTAGCTACTAGCTGCTAGTAGTAGTAGTAGTAGTAGTAGTAGTAGTAGTAGTATAGAGTAGTAGTAGTAGTAGTAGTAGTAGTAGTAGGAGTAGCAGTAGCAGTAGCAGTAGCAGTAGCAGTAGCAGTAGCAGTAGCAGTAGCAGTAGCAGTAGTAGTAGTAGCAGTAGTAGCAGTAGCAGTAGGAGTAGCAGTAGCAGTAGCAGTAGTAGTAGTAGTAGTAGTAGTATCAGTAGCAGTAGTAGCAGTAGCAGTAGCAGTAGCAGTAGCAGTAGCAGTAGCAGTAGTAGCAGTAGCAGTAGCAGTAGCAGTAGCAGTAGCAGTAGCAGTAGCAGTAGCAGTAGCAGTAGCAGTAGCAGTAGCAGTAGCAGTAGCAGTAGCAGCGTTAGAAGTAGTAGCAGCAGCAGCAGCAGCAGTAGCAGTAACTGGAGTAGCTGCAGCTGCTGGTATTGTCGCTGCTGCTGCAGCTGCTGTTATGTCTATGTTGATGGTTCTAGTTCGTGTTAGTGATTTGGTAAACGACATACGGCTAAATGTCAGCTTACATAGAACTGTATACGAATATGACTCTTACAGTATATATCATATCTTATGTATTACTTGTCCGACAGAATACGCTCAGCCGACGATCTGCGCCGTACAAATGGGCTTGACCGA
>JAODUO010000200.1:127500-350000 GCA_025642075.2 Ridgeia piscesae | reverse complement strand
ATGCCGACCAGAAATCCCTACCGCGTTTCGGCGCGCGCGCCGCATGGCGTTGTAAACAAGAACTGTCCGCCACCATCGGGCAAACTGTCAGCGACGTTGCGAACGAAAAGACAGTGACAGTCGTAGGCGGCAAATGCCCAGTTCCTCTGTCGTTCGACGGCAACCGATTTCACCCGAGCGGCAACGCGATGTACATTGTCACCGGGGGCATGAAGGGCTTCGGTATGGCGACGGTCAAGTGGCTCTTCTCGAGGGGCGTCAAACACGTGGCTATCATCGGACGCAGCGAGGCGACGACGGAACAGAAGAGCGACATCGCCGCCCTCGAAGAAGCCGGCTGTCACGTGTACGTGTACAAGGCGGACGTGTCGAACTACAAGCGGATGGAGGTGGTGATCGACAACTTGCAGCGCAAGCCTCACCCGATCGAAGGCATCTTCCACAGCGCCGTCGTCTTCCGTGACGGCTGGATGACGGAGATGAGTCGCGACGACTGGATGCACGTGATGATGCCGAAGGCCTACGGGGCCGTCGTCCTGCACCAGCTGTCGATGCGCAAGAGTCTGCCGCTGAAGCACTTCGTCACGTACTCCTCCATCGTCGGGCTCGTCGGCAACGCGACGCAGGGCAACTACTGCGTGTCGAACGCCTTCCTGCTCGGCCTCGGCCACCTGCGTCGGACGCTCGGTCTGCCGAGCAGCGTCGCGTGCTTCGGCGTCATCAACTCGACCGGCTTCGCCCACCGCAACGAGCTCGTCGCGATGTACGACAAGAAGGGCATGTACTCGGTGTCGCCGAGGAACGCCCTCGACGCCGTCGCGACGCTGACGGGCCTGGACGCCGACCACCTCGGCATCACCGCCGCCTTCGACAGCCACAAGTTCGCCGAAGCTTTCCGCGGCGCGATGACGCAGAACGAGAAGAGTCCGGGCGGCTTTCTGTCGCGCTTCAAGAACATCATGGAAGGCGTGACGCTGGGAAACGGCGACGGGAAGGCGCTGAGGGATCGGGTTCGCGAGACAGCGCCGGACGAAGGGAAGGCCATCGTCGTTGGTCACGTGGCGTCGTCACTGGCAAGGCTTCTCGGGATCGAGGAAGCGGACGTGTCCGTCGACTCGTCACCCGTCAACCTCGGCGTCGACTCTCTCATGGCGACCGACCTCAGCAACGACATCATGAACGCCTTCGAGATCCAGTTCCTGCCCGTGGAACTGCTCAACGACAAGACGACGGTGTTGTCAGTTTGTCACTCAATCTACGCCAAGACATCGGTCGATCGGGGCGTTTCGCCGACGGAGACACGCGTCGAAGTTGGAAAGACCGAGACGGGATCGACGTGGGTGAAGAAGGCGAACAACCCCGACACCGTTCGCGCTCAGATCGTGTGCTTCCCGCCAAGCGGAGGTGGCGCCACCAACTTCCGCAACTGGGCGTCGACGTTGGAGAAGCAGGGGTGTGAGATGTTCGTCGTGCAGCCGCCCGGCTGGGAGGCGAGGTTCAACGAGCCCCCCGTCGACGACCTGCGGCAGATGGTGCGTGCCGTGAGCGGCGACCTGACCGGGCTGCTCAAAGCCGACCGCTTCGTCTTCTACGGCCACAGCCTCGGAGCGCTGCTGGCGTTCGAGACCGCCCACTACCTGCAGGAGAACCACAAGTTGTGTCCGAGGCACCTCTACGTGGCCGCGTGGTCGGCTCCAACGGTCCCGTACCAACACCCCAAGCACGTGCCTCTCGACGTGTTCGAGCCGTCCACGCCCACCCACGTGCTGACGTCGTACGTGCCGCGTTTTACGTACCTCGATCCACGTCTCGCGTCCAACCCGGCCATCATGAAGCGACTGAAGCCGTGTCTGGCTGCCGGCGTGAAGATGTGCAGCGCCTACTCCTACGCCCACGCCGACCGACTGCCGTGCAACATCACAGCGCTGAGCGGCAGCAACGACTTGTTTGCGCCGCCCAACAAGATGGCCGGCTGGGCCGACATGGCCGACCGGAAGTACAAGTACCGCAGCAAGGTGTACCGCGCAGCTCACATGTTCCTGCAGGACCCGGATGTCAACAAGACGGTTGTGGCGAAGATAAGGGCCGACTTGGACAAATGGCGTCTTGGTTAGCAAGAGTAAAGACACCGCGTAATGTCACGTGTATTGGTTGACGTGAGTGACTGAACAGCAACTGCGTTATAATATATATTCACATTCACTCCAGTCTACAGCGTAGAACAATCTAGCCGGAGTTCATTTTAGATAGTATCTCCTATGTATATTATATATATATTTTATGCAGACGAAATATGTCTATACGTGGGAAATATACTATTTGTAGAGTACAATAATACTGAGGTTCACTTTTTATAGTGGCAAGTTAGGCACGTCTGCATGTGTAACATGTCAGGATAAAAACACTGTTGGTAAATAGGATACATTTCTGGTAACCACACGTAGAAGGATGTAAGGTTTCTTTTAAGTATTCTCCAACACGTTTATAATATTAACAGTTATCACATTTACTTTTAATGTCGTAATAAGTTAACATATCACACAAACCTGTATCGGGTATATTATGTTAGGTAGGCCTATATTTGAGGATATTAAATATTGACAGGTCGCAATAAACTATAATTATCGACTGTTGTGCATGTTTTGTTTATGTGTAGATATGGAGATATATGTATTATATACGTTCTATTTGATTCCCAGTGTAAGCGTGTAAGCATGTTTTCAACAATAACCCCAAGAGACATATTTAACATCAATGTGCTAAAGGATGTATATGTATATTGTGCAATACTCAATGTGATAAATAAACAAATAAACTCATATTGCTCTTTCTATATCTAAGATAAATTAGATAAAGAAAACCCTGCAACACACACATGCACATATATGCGGCATACAAACGCACGCACGCACGCACGCACGCACGCACACACTACACACACCCGCGCATACACATACACACACATTGATATATACACACACCCGCGCATAAACACACGCGCACACACACACCGATATAATACATACATACACACATGCACACACTGACACACAGACACGCGCACGCACGCACGCACGCACGCACGCACGCACGCACGCACACACCCACGCAAGCACCACACGCACACGCACACGCACACGCACACGCACACGCACACGCACACGCACACGCACACGCACACGCACACGCACACGACAGCACACGCACACGCACACGCACACGCACACGCACACGCACACGCACACGCACACGCACACGCACACGCACACGCACACGCACACGCACACGCACACGCACACGCACACGCACACGCACACGCACACGCACACGCACACGCACACGCACACAACACGCACACGCACGCACACGCACAGCACACGCACACGCACACGCACACGCACACGCACACGCACACGCACACGCACACGCACACGCACACGCACACGCACACGCACACGCACACGCACACGCACACGCACACGCACACGCACACGCACACGCACACGCACACGCACACGCACACGCACACGCACACGCACACGCACACGCACACGCACACGCACACGCACACGCACACGCACAGCACACGCACACGCACACGCACACGCACACGCACACGCACACGCACACGCACACGCACACGCACACGCACACGCACACGCAAACGCACACGCACACGCACACGCACACGCACACGCACACGCACACGCACACGCACACGCACACGCACACGCACACGCACACGCACACGCACACGCACACGCACACGCACACGCACACGCACACGCACACGCACACGCACACGCACACGCACACGCACACGCACACGCACACGCACACGCACACGCACACGCACACGCACCGCACACGCACACGCACACGCACACGCACACGCACACGCACACGCACACGCACACGCACACGCACACGCACACGCACACGCACACGCACACGCACACGCACACGCACACATACATCAGCGAGTTCTTGTTCAGTGTATACGACAACTTCAAAACGCCGTTGTTTTGAGCGAATTTCATCTTACAATATGCCGGTCCAACACATGCGAAAATTCCTTCCGAATGCTAATGTAAGTTGCTCTACGCTTTATGTTTTGTTAGTACAAACTTCCACTCTTGGAACAACACGCCTCGACAGCGCACATCGGCGCAACAGTATTTATTTCTATTACATTTATTCCTGTCGTACGCTACATGCTTAGTCTCTGGTGCCACTTAATACTTCGCCACGTATAGCCGATAATAGCTGTTCGGTGGCGATCGATTGTTCGTATAAGGCTAACGTCAACATTGGCAAACGTGCTTTTTCTGTAGGTGCACACACAATTTGGATTCAGTTTGTATGTTACGTCTCTGTGCTCTGATCCCCGATGATTAATGCTCTGTAGAATTGTTGTTATTATTATTATTTATAATCATTATTACGTAACGCCGTTGGGACACGTGAAATCTTCAGAGTGTTTCTCTATTCAATATGACCACGGTAAATTGTAACTAATTCTATACAATAAACGTTGTCAGTCGGTAGATCGTCGAATCTCTCTCGCGCTCTCGCTCTCGCTCTCGCTCTCGCTCTCGCTCTCGCTCTCCTCTCCTCGCTCTCGCTCTCGCTCTCGCTCTCGCTCTCGCTCTCTTCCCCATCTCTCTCTTTCTCTCTATCTATATTTCTACATCCCTCTCTCTCTGTCTCTCTCTCTTTCTCACACACACGCACACGCACACGCACACGCACACGCACACGCACACGCACACGCACACGCACACGCACACGCACACGCACACGCACACGCACACGCACACGCACACGCACACGCACACGCACACGCACACGCACACGCACACGCACACGCACACGCACACGCACACGCACACGCACACGCACACGCACACGCACACGCACACGCACACGCACACGCACACGCACACGCACACGCACACGCACACGCACACGCACACGCACACGCACACGCACACGCACACGCACACGCACACGCACACGCACACGCACACGCACACGCACACGCACACGCACACGCACACGCACACGCACACGCACACGCACACGCACACGCATCTATGCACAAGTAGGTCTACTTATGTACTGCCTGTCCACTAACACGAATATCTGACGATAAAAGGTGTTGTGTGTGACGCGATATGGCTGACGGTTTGCAAAGGTTTCGCTCGGAATGATCTAGTCTCGCTTAACCGAATGTCTCTCGGCCGGGTAAGTTCGCCGAGAAGACAGTCGGGCCAGTTAGTCGGATTTTGAAAAGTTGTTCGTGTAAAGTGCTGCCACCTCACGGAGTATGGGTAATCGAGGCTAATTCTACCGGCACAATTCCTACTTCATAAACAACTGCAAATTTTTATTTCTGTGTAGTTTTGTGTGTAATATAAGTTTAATTTTGAATAGCTTTTATAATATAGTATTATCATAAATTATGAAAAAGCTATCCTTCTTTCATTTCTTATTCAAAATTCGGCCTGAGAACCAAACAGCGTCGTCACCCTTCTCTGAGGTAAGGTCGCCCTTGTGGCAACATCGCCAGAGCAAAGGCCGATTCGATTGAGCTACGCGAGTAACCCGTGTAACAGGAGAACCAATCGAACATCCAAGATCACTTGCTCACGTGACCCTTCTTGACCTAGATAAACAAAGTGAATCTTCAAGGCCGCTACCCGAGGCAATGGCGGTTTGGAGACGATTCACTGAAGTCATTAGTAGTGACAGCCAGTATGGAACGTAGGTGCCATATTACACAAGACATACACGACACACTCATTTAAATATGCATTCATTATATTATGTTAAAGTCGCCACATTCTATGTATTATAATCTAAGACCACGAAGATGAACGTCACAATTTACACGCTGCAGAACAACTGATATTTAATTTATTTACATTAGGGTTTATCTCCGTGATCACGATCATCGCTGTCCAATTGGATTAACGTGGTATTCGGTTTATGGTAATTAACACTGCGCACGCAGTACTACGAGTACTCTCGTAGTACTGCGTGCGAAGTGTTAATTGTAAAACTGTAACTGTAAAAACAGTTGGTGCTAAAGGCCAATAATTTAATTATTAGTCGTACTCGTGCCCACCCGCTCTAGTACAAAATAATTATAACAACCGAACCTGAATAGCCACGCGTCGAAGGATAGCGATTCCACCAGCGAACTTGACGAACACTTGAGGCACCTGAAATGCAAAGATAACCAGTAATTATTTAACTAATTAATGTTGTCAGTATCACATTACAAATATTTGGTTAATGATATGGTAGGCTTTTAGATGAATAGTTACAAAGACTGAAAAGACTGAAACAGATATAAAATTTATGTACAGCACTATCACATGCTTACCTTGGAATGTGGTTGCGCCGATCATGGATTATTGCACTCCATATTCGTGGTTATGATAACGTTTCATGACGTCACAGCTCTATACAGAGCATGTTACAGCCGTGCAAAAGAAGCCTCAGCAGCAACTGCACTTTCTTCGAAAGTTGCGTGCTTTCAACGTTGAAGCACAATTGAACCTCTCATAACTTATTGCAGTATTTATTATTAGATGCCAAGAACGACGAATGTATATGGTAGGCCTACTTAATTTATTTTTGACTTGTGATTAATGATTGCACATTTCGACTAGCGATTGGCTGAAAAGGGGGGGAATTCTTCATCCAACCCTGACCATTGGCCAGGTTAGCCGGGTGGCCGCTGATGAGAGGTAGTTTGTATTAGAAAACGCTATTGAAATGAAAATGTGGCCGTAAAATCCGGGTGGCCGATGACGAGGGGGCCGAATAAGAAGGGGACTACTGTATACGCGTCAGGTTGCAGAGTATATAAAGTATCTGAAAAGTTCAATATGTATACATCGCGCTGTGTATTCATATATAATGGTACACATTATTATATCAGCGTTCGGCGTGTTTGTAAACACGTTCCGGTTGCCCGATCATATTCCATGGGTCAGTACTTCGAGGTGTGAATAGATGCGGCCGAAACAAGAGACAAGTTGCTGCCCCGATCGAAACATCGGTCGCTGGCGCTCCGGTACATATTTCGTAATTTTGTACCGGACAACGGTCATGGGGCTGGGCAGAGACTGGCTGACTACGCACGTGTGGCTGTCCATCGAACCATCATAGGATGAGCCGATTATGTTGCGCCGAGCAGGTCAAATTCCAAAGAAGCGCATTTAACATATTCTATACGGATACAGTTCTAAGTAATGGTTTAATTTGAAAGAACTGATGTTGCTAATAACATGACTTACGTTGAAAGTCGTCGAGAAGGCATCGATTGATGGCTTATCACTCCGCCTGGATTACCCGGACGTGAACCAGCACCATGACATTTAAGGTGGGTAAAGGCGGAACAGAACTAGATGCTCTTTGACGTGTATACCCAGCCAATACACTGCTAAGAAGGTCCACCTGGCGTTATGCTCTTTAATTAATTGCAGAACTTGTTTGACAAATAGAGATTCTATTTTAGTTCTAATATCTACAATATTAAGACCTCCATACGCAAATGTGTTTAATAGTGATTTTCTTTTCAAAGCTTCGGAGTTAAGACTCCCTATGCGCCAATTGGAGCTGCACAGCACAGATTGCATGGTGTTACTTCCCCCTAAATGATCATTCCATCCTGCTATATAAGTTCACAAATATTTCGAAAATAGAAATAGCTTTCCGCGAATTCTTTTTATCGGTTTTATTTGTACCTGTATAAACGCTGTATATTTTTTTGGAAATAACTAGTCCATTTTAGACCCAAGGTTCAACTAAGAGGACCCGGGTTCGAATCCTGTGCTGCGGTGTTAAAACCTTGGGCAAGTTTTTTCATTCTACATTGCTCCAGTTCACTCAGCTGTATAAATGAATACCTGAAAATAAAGAAGTAATTGATATGTGTGCGAGTAGCCTTCGCGCAATAATTGCAGCATATGGCTGCATGCTTCCCAGAGACGGTCTCTGATTGAATAGGACTGCCAGGGAAGTAAAGTGTAAAGCGCTTTGAGCAATCCTAAGGATTGGATACTGCGCTATATAAGAACTTACCTTTACCTCTTTTAACTGAACACTCACGCCAACGTCCAAGCCACACCCCAAAGGTTTTTCCTTTTTGAGATTGGCGAACTGCAAACTCCACATATCGCTCCACCCAGGTAGACAAAACTGTCTCTTTGCTTAAGCGTCTTCCCATCCTGTTGTATTTACAGCTCTTTCCTCCTATGTCCCACCCACATTACCTCTGTCTTCTCCAAACATACTCTCAGTCCAAGTCTGCTGAACATATCTTTCCACTCTATCAGCTGTTCTTGGAGATTTGCTTCCCCGTCCGCTACTACTGCCAGGCCATGCGTCTGAGTACAATAGTGTCCGTAGTAGTCTTTAGAACAAATCTTTCTGCTTATCAGTTTCACCACAGCGATAAACAACAATGGGCTCAAGGCGCTCCCCTGTGTCAGGCCAACATTCACTTTGGATTCTCCTGACACTCCCGGTCCACACAGCACCCTGCTCTTCGCGTCTTCATACGTCCCCTCCACCAACCTGACCTCCCCCTCTGGGACCCCCACCCACCTCAGTGTTCCCATTGTCGTTTCTCTTAGGAATGTAGCACAGGTCCAGGTATATGAATCTAATTGCCATATCCTCCTGTCCTTCCAGTTTATTCTCTACTAACTACCTCTGGGCAAACATCCCATGCGTCGTTCCTCTTCCTTGTCTAAACTTCCCCTTACACTAGTGCTCTTATTCTGCTTTCCAGATTCTTTCCAGCAACTTCAACATATGGCTTAGCAACGTATTGCCTCAAAGTTTTCCCGGGTCATGCACATCTCCCTTTCTTTTCTATATTCGGACAATTAGTCCCGTTCTTTATTCCTCTGTGAACTTCCCGTCTCTCTCGCAGGTGTTCAGCAATTTATTTTTGTCGATCATCTTCCAACTCTCTCAGCCACCGCCAGCATCTCTACTCGTACTTCACCAATGCTTGTTTATCTTTCCAAATAGGCCTACAGGATAACCGTAAAAAAATGGCCCGGGCTGTGACAATGTTCATAAAGCTTACATTACATCCCACCACTGTGTGCGCGCGCGTGTGTGTGTGTGCGTGCACGTGCACATGCGCGCGTGCGTGTGTGCATGGGTGTACGGGGATGTGGGTGTGTGTGGGTGTGCGCGCGCGCGCGCGTGAGTGTGGTTATGTGTGTGTGTGTGTGTGTGTGTGTGTGTGTGTGTGTGTGTGTGTGTGTGTGTGTGTGTGTGTGTGTGTGTGTGTGTGTGTGTGTGTGTGTGTGTGTGTGTGTGTGTGTGTGAGAGAGAGAGTGTGTGTGTGTGTGTGTGTGAGAGAGAGTGTGTGTGTGTTTGTGTGCGTGCATGTGCGCGCGTGCGTGTGTGTGCGCGTGTGTGTGTGTATGTGCGCGTGGGTGTGTGTGCGTGGTTGTGGGTGTGTGCGCGTGGGTGTTTGCGCGTGGGTGTGTGTGCGTGTGCGCGCGTGCGCGTGTGCGCGTGTGCGCGTGTGTGCGTGTGCGCGTGTGCGCGTGTGTGCGTGTGTGTGTGTGTGTGTGTGGTATTTACATTCATTGCTTACTCGCATTAGAAAACCTACTGTTCTGTTTTACATTTTACCCCAATAGTAAATACAAATATTGGGAGTAGGTGCTTTTTATGTGGCTGTATTACTCTTTGGAATAGAGGTCTATGCTTCCTTCGATCTGTTATTATATCAGACGCAGGCTGAAACATATGCGATTCTGAAATATTTTAAATATCTTGCTTTTACGTTTTTGAATTAGTAATGGTTTATTAAAATAGATATAAAACAAATTAATTTACTAAACCGTTACGTTGCGGTTTGTGTACGTGATAGTCAATTGCTGCACGTTGCATAACCTTTGCCAACAGTATTTATAATGGTAACGTATGGGCGGCATCATATCTGCTATATCAAACTGATCACACCGGCGATAGGCAACAGGCAGGCTACGAGACGTGATAATGTTAGAGTACGCTGCACACGCGTTTGATGATTGTTGAAAGTTATCTTTATTAGCTCTAAAAGCTGTAAGAAACTTTATTCTATCGGTAATGTCTATGATAATAATAAAGTCTTCTTCGGAAGGTGGGTGCAGATTAATACAAAAAAAGAAATCTAACGATGACAACATATATATATATATATATAAAATATATATATATATATATATATATATATATATATATATATATATATATATATATATATATATATATATATATATATATATATATATATATCAGCTGACTTGTAATATAGCCTGATAACATCAACCATTGCGAATTGTGAAGAAAAAACACATTAATTACACATATATGGATGGAATGCTTTTACACTGACCGAAGTGAGAACAGGCAGGCAACGATTCGATAAGGATTTACGGTGAACTATCTTACTGCTTAATACGTACAGACATACATCTCAACGGGTCGAATTTTAGCAAAACTCGATATATGTTGCATGAAGATCTAGACCTGTATAATTTTTGTCACGGTTCATTTTGAGAGTCGTCATTTCGCTCGTGTCTACTATCTGTAGGTCTATACACGCTTCGTTCGACTGAAAAACGCTTCGAAACAAACAATAGGTATACCACTTGTTTCAGTTTTTCAGTTTTATTACTTAACAAATGATACATCGAATGAAGAAAAAGACACCGTCAACAATCAACCAGTCATTTATATTAGATATGATATATATCTGGTCAAAATAACTGACAGTTGAAGACGGCGGGTAAGCCATGGAAGGAATCTGCAAGCCGGCGAACCTCCAACCCCTTTCGGGAAGGAGGAAGTCTGATTTCCCAGTGCTTCAACAGCGAAAGGAGTTTACTCTCCTCCCGACCATGGTTACCGAAAATAAATTACACCGAACTACACCCTATAACACCCTAACAGTTAACGTCCGATAATTGTGAATAAAGTCACTGTAACAATAGTTCGGCAACCGCTTCATCAACTTGAATTGAACCCGACGTCTCTTCCCTTGCGACCGACGTTCAATCTGAAAGCCTCTTCGAGTTCCAATCCGATGGCCCTATCGCGCGCGTCGTGTAGTTTGCAGGGCCTATAGTCCACATTTCGATGTCATCGTGGCCGTTTACTACAACAATATTGAAGAGATTTAATAGTAAGGGTATCAATAACGAGCAGCTGGAGACGGCGAGATAGAAATCGACAAAACAATTAAGAAAACTGACCTGCCGCGGATCCACTTCGCCTTCGTGTACATTTTACGCCCTTGTCGTTGTCTCGTTGTTGGGCGGAAACGGCAATCACGTGACCACTAATTGTGAGAATCCGCAGTTGCGCAATGCGCAACTTCCTGACAAAGCATTGACCTTTCGCGCCTGCGCCAATTCTTATGTTTCCTGTGCGTGGGCGTTCGCGGGTGCGTTCTCATATTACTGTCTGTGTTCGAGTTATTTTAAAACATTACCCTTTTACCCTTGAAGGTGGTCTTTTGGAACTCTATCCGCCAGAACAAAATACAGAAAACAAATTGCGAGTGTACGTGTTTTTATAAGACAGTGCGCGTGAATGTACGCGCCCGCAAACGTGTGCACGTGTACATTCGAATAAAAACGGGTTAACGGGAGAAAACACTTTTGATTTCGCCACAGGCGTCTACTACAACGTTGTCTTCAAGTCTTAAAAATAGATTAGAACGTGTCCAGAATTGCCCACTGCATACGAGAAACCACTTTCCTTCCTGTCACCCCTAACTTTCTGTTAAAACCAGACAGTTATTGGTCGTGATAATATCAGCAATAAAAATTACAGTACGCCGAAGAATCGCAGTCTCCTAGATCTTACTCTAGTTTGACAGCTGACATACCCAAGTGGCTGAACAAAAACGTAACTTCTAGTGACAAAGCACAACCCAAGACATCATCAGTCCACACAGATGTTCAAACAACCTGCATACTGCTGATGCGTTTGCGAACACTTTCATCGGGTAATGGACTAGTGTCATCTTAATATCGCCATAACCCTTTTCGCTCGTGGGCACAGAGCACAGTTAGTTTTCCCTCTGGAGTCCATATTAACGTTAGTCGATTATTAGGAAACTGTACCAGAGACATGTTAATAATTTCTACACAATCACTGCAAACATGTCGTTGACATGCTCATCGCATTTCGTAAAATCACACACTTCTAGCTGTTTTGAAATGCAGGCATGTGCGTTGCCCGTCGATATTGACCAAATTTACCACGTGTTTCCGCATCCGCAGGGTCGTATTTAGACAGGTTAAACATCGCTACGCTAACTAAACACTGCCTAACATGCGTCATTACACTGCAGATACATCGTTGCACATAATCTACTGGTGTGCCTGCTTTGTTATACCCATTGCACATCAAAATGGCTAGACGAAATTTAAGTAACACAATTCTTTTGGTAACACTATCATAAGGGTCGATCCAGGATGTCTAAATGTCTTCTGAACCCACGTCGTAGTCGGTAATTGGGGTGCAACCATATCACGGTGCGCGACGCGTTTCTCGCATATATGAAAAACTTGGCAGGAAAACAAAGAATAGCTAGTAAGGTCGTCGGACGGACGACACCTGCAATTCGTTACTAGCATCACTTGGCTCAATTCTAGTATGCTGGTTTGGCCCGATTATGGTGACAACTGCCAAACATTCCATTATCTAGCAGCTTTTAAATTATCGTATAGTTTATATTATTCATAATTTGTTCGGTAATAAATAGTTTCAATGATATCTAACAGAGCGATCATCTCATACTTGATAATTTGAATTTCCGTTGGGAGTAGCTGAACGCACTATCTATACATATATATTCGTAACTGGTCTATTTAAAGGTTATCTTGGGTAAAATAGAGCAGTTGTAATAACATGTGTGCACATACGGGCGGCGCTGTCTTGTAAAAAGGCTGAGCCGTATCTTCAACGTGACACGACATCGAAATGGGACGTCTTTCGTGGTGCCGTTCCCAGTTTCTCGTTAATCGGATATTGACATCGGAAGACAAGACGGTGACGCTGCTTTGGAGGGGGCTGGTAGTGTGTTGATACCTGTTCGCGGCGACGTTCACATCTCAATAAGTACCATGGCGGAATGTGTAGACGTGGCGGTGGTACATCAGCTTCGAAGCGTATAGGGGATACGTTATCCTAATGACAACATTGCGAGGCACAATTGCGACGATCTATCCTTCAACACAACCTAGATGTGTCTAAGGTGTTGGCCTATGAACCCACATATATCCGTCCAGAGATGCATGACCATAGTCCAAGTAATCGTGTTCAGTATTCTATACAGAGTATATTATTGTTGCAGTAGTCAGAAATAACTGCAGTCGTTGTTCTTTGAACTCGATTGATCCAATCGTTCTCTCACCCCTCCCCGAAATATTGTAATACTACCAAACCTGGTGTTTACTCAGATTTCGCGGTACTAACTATAACGATTGGATAAGGATTCACGGTGAATTATCATACTGCTTAATACGTATTCATACATCTCAACGGGTGGAATTTTAGCAAAACTCAATACATGTTGCGTGAAGATCTAGACCTGTATAATATTTGTCACGGTGTATCTTAGGAGTCGTCATTTCGCTCGTGTCTATTATCTGTGGGACCATTCACGCTTCGTTCGACTGAACAACCTTTTTTTCAGTTTTATTACTTAACAAAATGATACATCGAATGACGAAAAAGACACCGTCAACAATCAACCAGTCATTTAGATTAGATATGAAGCATATCTGGTTAAAATAACTGACCATTGAAGACGGCGGGTAAGCCATGGAAGGAATCTGCAAGCCGGCGAACCTCCAACCCCTTTCGGGAAGGAGGAAGTCTGATTTCCCAGTGCTTCAACAGCGAAAGGAGTTTACTCTCCTCCCGACCATGGTTACCGAACATAAATTACACCGATCTACACCGTATAACACCCTAACAGTTAACGTCCGATAATTGTGAATAAAGTCACTGTAACGTCAGTTCGGCAGCCGCTTCATCAACTTGAATTGAACCCGACGTCTCTTCCCTTGCGACCGACGTTCAATATGAAAGCCTCTTCGAGTTCCAATCCGATGGCCGTATCGCGGGCGTCGTGTAGTTTGCAGGGCCTATAGTCCACATTTCGATGTCATCGTGGCCGTTTGCTACTACAATATTGAAGAGACTTAATAGTAAGGGTATCAATAACGAGTAGCTGGAGACGGCGAGATAGGAATCGACAAAACAATTAAGAAAACTGACCTGACGCGGATCCACTTCGCCTTCGTGTACATCTTACGCCCTTCTCGTTGTCTCGTTGTTGGGCGGAAACCGCAATCACGTGACCACTAATTGTGAGAATCCGCAGTTGCGCAATGCGCAACTTCCTGACAAAGCATTGACCTTTCGCGCCTGCGCCAATTCTTATATTTCCTGTGCGTGGGCGTTCGCGGGTGCGTTCTCATATTACTGTCTGTGTTCGAGTTATTTTAAAACATTACCCTTTTACCCTTGAAGGTGGTCTTTTGGAACTCTATCCGCCAGAACAAAATACAGAAAACAAATTGCGAGTGTACGTGTTTTTATAAGACAGTGCGCGTGAATGTACGCGCCCGCAAGGGTGTGCACGTGTACATTCGAATAAAAACGGGTTAACGGGAGAAACCACATTTAATTTCGCCACAGGCGTCTACTACAACGTTGTCTTCAAGTCTTAAAAATAGATTAGAACGTGTCCAGAATTGCCCACTGCATACGAGAAACCACTTTCCTTCCTGTCACCCCTAACTTTCTGTTAAAACCAGACAGTTATTGGTCGTGATAATATCAGCAATAAAAATTACAGTACGCCGAAGAACCGCAGTCTCCTAGATCTTACTCTAGTTTGACAGCTGACATACCCAAGTGGCTGAACAAAAGCGTAACTTCTAGTGACAAAGCACAACCCAAGACATCATCAGTCCACACAGACGTTCAAACAACCTGCATACTGCTGATGCGTTTGCGAACACTTTCATCGGGTAATGGACTAGTGTCATCTTAATATCGCCATAACCCTTTTCGCTCGGGGGCACAGCGCACAGTTAGTTTTCCCTCTGGAGTCCATATTAACGTTAGTCGATTATTAGGAAACTGTACCAGAGACATGTTAATAATTTCTACACAATCACTGCAATCATGTCGTTGACATGCTCATCGCATTTCGTAAAAATCACACACTTCTAGCTGTTTTGAAATTCAGGCATGTGCGTTGCCCGTCGATATTGACCAAATTTACCAAGTGTTTCCGCATCCGCAGGGTCGTATTTAGACAGGTTAAAAATCGCTACGCTAAATAAGCACTGTCGAGTATGCGTCATTACACTGCAGATACATCGTTGCACTTAATCTACTGGTGTGCCTGCTTTGTTATACCCATTTCACATCAAAATGGCTAGACGAAATTTAAGTAACACAATTCTTTTGGTAACACTGTCATAAGGGTCGATCCAGGATGTCTAAATGTTTTCTGAACCCACGTCGTAATCGGTAATTGGGGTGCAACCATATCACGGTGCGCGACACGTTTCTCGCATATAGGAAAAACATGACAGGAAATCAATGAATAGCTAGTAAGGTCGTCGGACGGACGACACCTGCAATTCGCTACTGGCATCACCTGGCTCAATGTTATTTCCCGACATATTTTTTGTGATGGCAACTTATTTATTCCAATATAGGATTAAAGAAACTGATGATGGGCAAGGGGAAGTTATAAGACGATCGAGGGAGCACACGTATCCCTGTCTTCGCGTGTGTACACTGCGCTGCCGATGTCATGCTTTGTCGGGGAGAAGTCATTCCACTGTGACACGTCGCAAACAGTCAGCGAGACTTGTCGCAACCAGCTTTGACGGATATGGCCACACTCTCGATCTTTTTGGCGTGCGACATTTGTAAAATATGGCTGCTTAGAAATGTTCGTGGTTGTCCTTGAAACAATTCCTGCGGGAAACAATTGGCGCTAGCCTGTTCATCGGGTGCGCTACGACCGACATACTAGCTGAACTGGTCCGATGTGGCGTCTTCGTCGTCGATATTCTGCATCCCAAACCGAAAAAGAAAGTCTGAATCGCCACTCGGAAGATCGTAGACCATCTTGAAGTATTGCATGTCTGTGGTGGTGAACCTTCCAGTATGCTGGTTTGGCCCGATTATGGTGACAACTGCCAAATATTTCATTACCTACCAGCTTTTAAATTATCGTTTATTTTATATTATTCAAATTTGTTCGGTAATAAATAGTTTCAATGATATCTAACAGAGCGATCATCTCATACTTGATAATTTGAATTTCCGTTGCGAGTAGCTGAACGCACTATCTATACACATATATTCGTAACTGGTCTATTTAAAGGTTATCTTGGGTAAAATAGAGCAGTTGTAATAACACGTGTGCACTTACAGGCGGCGCTATCTTGTAAAAAGGCTGAGCCGTATCTTCAACATGACACGACATCGAAGTGGGACGTGTTAACATGTTTCGTGGCGATGTTCCCAGATTCTCGGTCATCGGATATTGACATCGGAAGACAAGACGGGGACGCTGCGATGGAGGGGGTGGTAGTGTTTTGATACCTGTTCGCGGCGACGTTCACATCTCAATAAGTTTCATGGCGGAATGTGTAGACGTGGCGGTGGTACATCAGCTTCGAAGCGTATAGGGGATACGTTATCCTAATGACAACATTGCGAGGCACAATTGCGACGATCTATCCTTCAACACAACCTAGATGTGTCTAAGGTGTTGGCCTATGAACCCACATATATCCGTCCAGAGATGCATGACCATAGTCCAAGTAATCGTGTTCAGTATTCTATACAGAGTATATTATTGTTGCAGTAGTCAGAAATAACTGCAGTCGTTGTTCTTTGAACTCGATTGATCCAATCGTTCTCTCACCCCTCCCCGAAATATTGTAATACTACCAAACCTGGTGTTTACTCAGATTTCGCGGTACTAACTATAACGATTGGATAAGGATTCACGGTGAATTATCATACTGCTTAATACGTATTCATACATCTCAACGGGTGGAATTTTAGCAAAACTCAATACATGTTGCGTGAAGATCTAGACCTGTATAATATTTGTCACGGTGTATCTTAGGAGTCGTCATTTCGCTCGTGTCTATTATCTGTGGGACCATTCACGCTTCGTTCGACTGAACAACCTTTTTTCAGTTTTATTACTTAACAAAATGATACATCGAATGACGAAAAAGACACCGTCAACAATCAACCAGTCATTTAGATTAGATATGAAGCATATCTGGTTAAAATAACTGACCATTGAAGACGGCGGGTAAGCCATGGAAGGAATCTGCAAGCCGGCGAACCTCCAACCCCTTTCGGGAAGGAGGAAGTCTGATTTCCCAGTGCTTCAACAGCGAAAGGAGTTTACTCTCCTCCCGACCATGGTTACCGAAAATAAATTACACCGATCTACACCCTATAACACCCTAACAGTTAACGTCCGATAATTGTGAATAAAGTCACTGTAACGTCAGGTCGGCAGCCGCTTCATCAACTTGAATTGAACCCGACGTCTCTTCCCTTGCGACCGACGTTCAATATGAAAGCCTCCTCGAGTTCCAATCCGATGGCCGTATCGCGGGCGTCGTATAATTTGCAGGGCCTATAGTCCACATTTCGATGTCATCGTGGCCGTTTGCTACAACAATATTGAAGAGATTTAATAGTAAGGTTATCAATAACGGGCAGCTGGAGACGGCGAAATAGAAATCGACAAACGAATTAAGAAAACTGACCTGCCGCGGATCCACTTCGCCTTCGTGTACATCTTGCGCCCTTGTCGTTGTCTCGTTGTTGGGCGGAAACGGCAATCACGTGACCACTAATTGTGAGAATCCGCAGTTGCGCAATGCGCAACTTCCTGACAAAGCATTGACCTTTGCGCCTGCGCCAATTCTTATATTTCCTGTGCGTGGACGTTCGCGGGTGCGTTCTCATATTACTGTGTGTATTCGAGTTATTTTAAAACATTACCCTTTTACCCTTGAAGGTGGACTTTTGGAACTCTATCCGCCAGAACAAAATACAGAAAACAAATTGCGAGTGTACGTGCTTTTATTAGAGAGTGTGCGTGAATGTGCGCGCCCGCAAGGGTGTGCACTTGTACATTCGAATAAAAACGGGTTAACGGGAGAAAACACTTTTGATTTCGCCACAGGCGTCTACTAGAACGTTGTCTTCAAGCCTTAAAAATAGATCAGAACGTGTCCAGAATTGCCAAGTGGATATGAGAAACCACTTTCCTTCCTGTCACCCCTACATTTCTGTTAAAACCAGACAATTATTGGTCGTGATAATATCATCAATAAAAATTACAGTACGCCGAAGAACCGCAGTCTCCTAGATCTTACTCTAGTTTGACAACTGACATACCCAAGTGGCTGAACAAAAACGTAACTTCTAGTGACAAAGCACAACCCAAGACATCATCAGTCCTCACAGACGTTCAAACAACCTGAATACTGCTGATGCGTTTGCGAACACTTTCGTCGGGTAATTGACTAGTGTCATCTTAATATCGCCATAGCCCTTTTCGCTCGTGGGCACAGAGCACAATTTGTTTTCCCATTGGACTCCATATTAACGTTTATCGATTATTAGGAAACTGTACCAGAGAAATGTTAATAATTTCTACACAATCACTGCAATCATGTCGTTGACATGCTCATCGAATTTCGTCACAAATCACACACATCTAGCTCTTTTGAAATATTGACCAAATTTACCACGTGTTTCCGCATTCGCAATGTCGTACATAGAAAGGTTAAAAATCGCTACGCTAAATAAGCACTGTCGAGCATGCGTCATTACACTGCAGATACATCGTTGCACTTAAACTACTGGTGTGCCTGCTGTGTTATTCCCATTTCACATCAAAATGGCTATAGGAAGTTTAAGTAAAATTATTGTTTTGGTAACACTGTCATATGGGTCAATCCAGGAAGTCTAAATGTGTTCTGAACCCTCGTCGTAATTGGTAATTGGGGTGCAACTATATCACGGTGCGCGACACGTTTCTCGCATATAGGAGAAACTTGGCAGGAAATCAAAGAATAGCTAGTAAGGTCGTCGGACGGACGGCACCTGCAATTCGCTACAGGCATCACCTGGCTCAATATTATTTCCCGACATACTTTTTTGTGACAGCTACTTATTTATTCCAATATGGGATTAAATAAACTGATAATGGGCAAGGGGAAGTTATAAGACGATCGAGGGAGCACACGTATCCCTGTCTTCGCGTGTGTACACTGCGCTGGCGATGTGATTCTCTTTCGGGGAGAAGTCATTCCACTATGACACGTCGTAAACAGTCAGCGAGACTTGTCGCAACCAGCTTTGACGGATACGGCCACACTCTCGATCTTTTTGTCGTCCGACACTTGTAAAATATGGCTGCTTAGAAATGTTCGTGATTGTCCTTGAAACAATTGCCTGCGGGAAACAATTGGCGGTAGCGCTTTCATCGGCTTCGCTACGACCGACATACTAGCTGAACTGGTCCGACGTGCCGTCTTCGTCGTTTATATTCTGCATCCCAAACCGAAAAAGAAAGTCTGAATCGCCACTCGGAAGATCGTTGACCATCTTGAAGTATTGCATGTCTGTGATGGTGAACCGTCTAATGTGCTGGTTTGGCACGATTATGGTGACAACTGTCAAACATTTCATTTTCTAGCAGCTTTTAAATTATCGTATTGTTTATATTCATAATTAATTCGGTAATAAATGGTTTCAGTGATATCTAACAGAGCGGTCATCTCATACTTGATTATTTGATTTTGCGTTGGGAGTAGCTGAACGCACTGACTATATTCAATTCAATTAAATATGATTTATTCAAACAACTTTCAGTAGACATAATAATTTAAGACTATACAATACGCAAGAAGTTAAAAACTTGTAGTAGTATGTATCCTCGAACACAATATTATAAGAAATTATTATTATAATGTAAATAATGCACACATCCTAAATACACGTCTAGGAAAGTAAACAGAACAACATAAATAGAATTATTGATACAACCCCTAGTTCATTAGTCACATTACTATCACTTGTTCAAAATATATGGATGCGTACAAGGAATTGTACTTAGAATTCAGATACATTAGTCATCTGAATCAGTTGCAATGGAAGTTGCAATTATATATATATTCATTTATGGGTATTGACTTGTACCTCTGTCTAAAAGACCTTATTTTTGTTATGTCAGTTAGTTCAACATGCAACGAATTCCAAAGACTTATGCCATACATAGGAAGAGACATGGCTCTAACATTCAAGGTGACACAGCGCCTTACTAATTGATTTTTGAAACGTGTTATTACCGAGATATCTTTTTCACAAAATGCTGTTGTATATTAGCTGGTAGCATGCAGTAGTTCCTCTTCATACATCAACATAGCTGTTTTGAATTTCACTAGATCTGGAAATTGTAATGTGTGCGACCTGCATAAAAGAGGAGTTGTGTGGTCAAGACGACCTGCCCCAAACAGAAGTCTAATTGCTCTGTTTTGAAGTACAACAAGGCAATTGACATTAGAAGGATATGTGTTTCCCATATTTCAGAACAATAACTAATGTATGGTAAGAATAATGAGCTGTACAGGATATGCATAGACTGTGAGTCTATTACATGGCTACACTTATATAATATAGCTGTACTCTTAGAGAGCTTTGATTTAACATTTGCTATATGATCTTTCCAATTCAATTTCTCATCAATTAATATTCCAAGAAATTTAGCCACACGCACTCTGCTAATGCTGATACCATTGATAGCTATGTCAAACTGTGCATTAAATTACCAAATAACATGTAGCTTCTTTTCGAAACATTTAAAGAAAGCTTATTTACAGCAAACCATATACACAATTTGTCAAGAACTGTCGATACTGTTGCAACAAGTTCGTTGATGTTTTTGTCTGCACAAAATAAATTTGTGTCATCAGCAAACAGTATATATTTCACAAGCCTAGATATGTTACATAAATCATCAATATACAGATAAACAGTTTCGGCCCTAAAATTGAGCCCTGTGGGACACCACGTGATATATTTAACAGGTCTGAGTGGAATTCATTGTAGCAAACAAATTGGGATCTGTTTGATTAAGTAACTGCTTATCCAATTGTGTGCCACACCTCTGATACCATGGAAATAATTTTTTTCACAGAGCAACGCATGATCTACTGTGTCAAAAGCTTTTTTCAAGTCAATGAATACACCAATAGAATACATTTTGTTATTTAGAGATGAAGTTATTTCATTTATTAACTCGGTTAAAGCAAAGGTTGTAGACATATTTTCACGGAATCCATACTGACTAGGGTTAATAATGTTATTTATATCGATAAATGCACTTAGCCTACTGTTAAAAAGTTATTCTAGTATTTTTGAAAATTGTGGAAGTAATGAAATTGGTCTGTAGTTAGAACAATCTTCTTTGATTCCCGACTTGAACACTGGGATTACTTTAGCAATTTTAAATTTATCTGGGAATACCCCAGTTTTGAAAGATGTGTTAAAAATATGGGTGAGTGGCTTAATGATTGATGTGATTATATGTTTAACAATATTCATACTCAACCCTTCTGCATCAGTTGAGCTTTTGTTTTTGCAGCTTTCCACTACCCTAATAACTTCATTTTCATCAACTGGTGACAATAACATACTGTTATCATTTCGATTGTTTAGATAATCGAATACAGATGCACCAGCAGGAGGGTTAATTTGTTTGGCTAGGTCTGGACCAACACTGGTAAAGAACTTGTTAAACATGTTGGCAATATTTTCTTTACTTTTGATGACTTTGTTATCTTAATGGAATAGTTCAGGATATGTATGTTCCTTCTGCATTTTACCCATTATTGTTCGGAGTATTTTCCATGTTCCAGCAATATTGTTTTTTGCTTTAGCAGCACAATACAGTAGTGTTTCTTTTTTCACATCTCAAGATAGTTGTTAATTTCTTTTTGTATGCCTTATATCTGTTTTCAGCATACCTTGTCCTGTCTTTAAGGAAAAGTCGATATAAATTGTTTTTCTTGTGGCATGCATTTACCAGTTAGTAGTTAGCCATAGTTTCTTTGATTCAAGTCGGCTTTTATTTATGTTGACCTCTTTCATAGTGAAGCTATACATATACATATTCGTAATTTATTTATTTAAAGGTTATCTTGGGTAAAATAGAGCAGTTGTAATAACATGTGTCCAGATACGGGCGGCGCTGTCTTGTGAAGGCGCTGTCTTGAGCCGTATCTTCAACATGACACGACATCGAAGTGGGACGTGCTGACATGTTTCGTGGCGATGTTCCCAGATTCTCGTTCATCGGATATTGACATCGGAAGACAAGACGGGGTCGCTGCGGTGGAGGGGTGGTAGTGTTTTGATACCCGTTCGCGGCGACGTTCACATCTCAATAAGTTCCATGGCGGAATGTGTAGACGTGGTGGTGGCACATCAGCTTCGAAGCGTATAGGGGATACGTTATTCTAATGACAACATTGCGAGGCACAATTGCGACGATCTATCCTTCAACACAACCTAGATGTGTCTAAGGTGTTGGCCTATGAACCCACATATATCCGTCCAGAGATGCATGACCATAGTCCAAGTAATCGTGTTCAGTATTCTATACAGAGTATATTATTGTTGCACTAGTCAGAAATAACTGCAGTCGTTGTTCTTTGAACTCGATTGATCCAATCGTTCTCTCACCCCCTCCCCGAAATACTGTGTTACTACCAAACCTGGTATTTACTCAGATTTCGCCGTGCTAACTATAACGATTGGATAAGGATTCACGGTGAACTATCATTCTGCTTAATACGTATTCATACATCTTAACGGGTGGAATTTTAGCAAAACTCAATATATGTTGCGTGAATATCTAGACCTGTATAATATTTGTCACGGTGTATCTTAGGAGTCGTCATTTCGCTCGTGTCTATTATCTGTGGGTCCATTCACGCTTCGTTCGACTGAACAACCTTTTTCCAGTTTTACTACTTAACAAAATGATACATCGAATGACGAAAAAGACACCGTCAACAATCAACCAGTCAATTAGATTAGATATGAAGCATATCTGGTTAAAATAACTGACCGTTGAAGACGGCGGGTAAGCCATGGAAGGAATCTGCAAGCCGGCGAACCTCCAACCCCTTTCTGGTAGGAGGAAGTCTGATTTCCCAGTGCTTCAACAACGAAAGGAGTTTACTCTCGTCCCGACCATGGTTACCGAAAATAAATTACACCGATCTACACCCTATAACACCCTAACAGTTAACGTCCGATAATGGTGAATAAAGTCACTGTAACGTAAGTTCGACAGCCGCTTCATCAACTTGAATTGAATCCGACGTCTCTTCCCTTGCAACCGACGTTTAATATGAAAGCCTCTTCGAGTTCCAATCCGATGGCCGTATCGCGCGCGCTGTATAGTTTGCAGGGCCTATAGTCCACATTTCGATGTCATCGTGGCCGTTTACTACAACAATATTGAAACTATTTAATATAAGTGTATCAATAACGAGCGTCTATAGATGGCGAGTAAGAAAACGACGAAATAATTGAGAAAACTGACCTGCAGCGGATCCACTTCGCCTTCGTATACATATCACGCATTCTTCGTTGTATCGTTGTTGGTGCGTGGGCGTTCCCGGGTGCGTTCGCGTATTTCTTTGTGAATTCGCGTTATTTTAAAACATCAGCATTTTACCGTTGGAATTAAACATTTTGGGACACTATCCGCCGGAGAAAATACAGAACAAAAGTGAGAGTGTACGTGCGTGTGCATGAGAGAGTACGCGTGAATGTGCGCGCCAGCAAGGGTGTGCATGCGTACATTCGAATAAAAACGGGTTAACGGGGAAAACCACTTTTGATTTCACCCCTGCATCTATAACAACATCTTCATATGAGGAAAAATGTCGACAAACAATTACCTATCATGACATGTTATTAAATAAATTTAAGTAGTATAATATATATGTATATATATATATATATATATATATATATATATATATATATATATATATATATATATATATATATACCTACATATATACATAAATACATAATTTCTTGATGCCAGATGGTCCCCTCCAATGCAAAACCCTGTGTACCCCACTGTCGACGTATGCCTATGATATTTATAATACGATGTAAGAAAAACTATAAGGTTTCATTAATTTAATTTTAATTCTTAATTGTTTTAATTTGTCTATTCATTCGTTTGCTCACTCGCTCGCTTTGGATAAGTCCTCTCTCTACAATTACGCTGATGATAACACCCTGTCTTATGCTCACTCAAATTCTGACACTCTCATTCACACCTTGCAACAAGAATGTACTTCTACATTACAGTGGTTCAATATCAACCAGATGAAGGCTAACCCATCCAAATTCCAAGCAATTAGCTTCGGCAAGAGGGGAACAAGGGACATAACAAATTTTACTTTTGAAAACACTACCATTCACTGTGAAAACTCTGTTGTCCTTCTCGGCATTGAGATTGATCATTCGTTAACTTTTAACACACAAATCGGTAACATCTGCAAAAAGGCAGCTAGACAGTTAGCGGTCTTAAACCGTCTCGGTCATCTCCTTACTCGACAAGGGAAACTTGCAATTTTCAAATCATTCATAACATAAAACTTCAACTACTGTCCTTTGATCTGGAATTTTTGTAGCCAATCTAGCACCAAAAAACTTGAAAACATTCAAGAGAGAGCACTTCGATTTATTTACAATGATTATTCATCCACGCATCATGACCTTTTAAAGACCGCTAACACCGAACACCTCCAAGTTAAAAGGATAAAAGAAATGGCATGCGAAGTATTCAAAATTGAAAATAATATTGCTCCAAGTTTTATTCAAAATCTCATCATGCTAAAATGTTCCCAGTATTCCATGCGAAAGGATAACACTGCAATTGTCCCTAAGGCAAACACGTCTAAATATGGACTTAAATCATCTGTTCATGATGGGCCCCGGATCTGGAACAGCCTACCAAATGAAATGCGAAAAACAGTAAACTACGGCGAGTTTCGCAGACCGATCCGGAATTCGGATAACCCATCATGCAATTGTTCTATATGCAGGTAAACAGCTAATATGTTTGTCGCCATGCCAATATTATGAATATAGCTTTCATTGTATACATGCAATATGGATATGTGTAAAAAGTTTGTAAAGCTTTAATTTATTCTTTAGATCTATTTATTTTAATGTTTTAAAGTTTTGATTTTTAATAAGTTTAGTCAAATAATCACAGAAATATGTGTTAATGTCTTAAATTATTTAAATTAGTTTTATATATGCATATCATATATTCTCTACATCTTAACTTATATTTATGCTAATGTCTTAAATTATATATTATTTCACTCTATTTTAACTAATATACTTTGCATGTTTTATGTACCATTTTCAATCGCTATGATTGCCGAGTGGCAAAAAAAATATTATTATTATACATGTATGTATTATTTATTTGTACTCATTATCCGTATTTTATATGTTTTATTGCTGTCATTTTAAATACTCTGTATGCTTTTTATGTTTTATGTATCGTTGCTTTACACTTGTTTGTCGGAAAATAGCTCAGGTGAGCTAATGTTATCAAATTCACGTGTAAACCGACGTTAAATAAAGCTTCTTGTATCTTGTATAACCCCTTGAACAACAACAAAATGCTCTGGTGGTGTGTCTACGCACAACACTCGATGTGAGTGCTTTTTTGGATATGGCAGTGGGAGCAGAGACACTGATATGGACCTAGAGATGCAATTGATTAAACGTATATGCCTATGGCTTAGATATCCCACCCGCCCAAACCCACACGGGGTACTCTTCCACTTGCCCTATCGCCGTTTCTGGCAGCTCTGCTCTCTCGGCAAGCTCAGTCAGGTAGACAATGGGATTGCATTGCATTGCTGCATTGCTGCATTGCTGCATTGCTGCATTGCTGCATTGCTGCATTGCTGCATTGCTGCATTGCTGCATTGCTGCATTGCTGCATTGCTGCATTGCTGCAAGCTTGATGCCAATTCTGCTTGTAACATCGTTTCCTGGGAGTACGTGCTCGTCCACTCATTCAGCCATGCGGTGCAGATGTAGGAGCCCTCTCTTCTCACCTGTCCTGAACTAGACCTAGAGGTTTTTCAGACTACCAGACTACTCAGACTAGCGTGTGAATGACGTGCAGTAGGCGCATGACTGGGTCTGAGTCATCTGGTACAAGGACTGGGCGTTGGTAGCCCTGTTTGACTGCCCAGATAGCATGAGGCACGATCCTTTCATCTGCGTCTACCAACCATCTCGCACGTTCTGGAATCACAACTGGCTCTGTCAGCTCTGTACTGTGGAGGGGAGCTGGAACTTGTTCTTGGTTTACTATTATGCCACTCAACACAACCGGTACAGAAAGACTGTGAGCAACCACTATTTTCCGAATAAGTAGCAATAACCGATTCTTCTTTTCCGATGATACCCAACATTTCTCGATCTGCATTGTGGACTCATTCGGGATAGATCAAGAGCTCTCCTGTGGCGATATTGCTAGCACGACTCGTCAATGTAGCTATCACAAATAATACGGAGGGCTTCGCATGATGAAGATACAGCCAACCCAACCGACAGGACCTTTTTTACAACTCGACCGAAATTGTCGATAAGTTGGAATATTGCCGGCCCATTAGCAACCCACAGCGTATCGTCAGACACTTTAGAACTATGTCATCCAATTCCGGCACCAACATCATCTACAGTATATGCCTACAAATGAGCCATGAGTTTGATCTTATCGGGTGTGACAGAGGTAAAGTCGCCATCAAACAGATGGCTGGTGAGGAGGTGGCCATGCGAGAAGACTTCCTCGACAGTTATTCCACGTTCCCGGGCGATCTAATTATCCCACTGGGCAGCTGTGAGTACTTTGGGTGTGGTGGTGTAGGATGCTGTATTAGGTTTGGTGTGAACGACAATCAAGAAGGTATTATACTTGATAAGCAAGGGATGTGTTAGTTAAAATACCTGCAGGAATGTGGCACCTGCAGCTGTATCAGACCATCTTTGAGTTGAGTGTCGATGGCGAGAAAGTATACCTCCCAACTGAGTGTATCAGTCACATTGACAATCATCAGTGTGCTTTGCTTTGACCTATAGTAGTGACTTTCGGTGAGAATTGAAATCAGAGTTCGCTTCCTGAAAACATCTGATTCGATTAGGGCATCGTCCAGGCCACTACCACTGATGTAGCAACCATTACAATGTGGTAGAATCTTCGCATAGTGAAACCATCCAAACATGCCATAGATGTCTGCCGCAAATGCGTCTGACTCAGAATATCTGCAACCGTGTGAAGCACGTACGTCTTCATCACAGGACACAGACATCGTCGTCTGAGACAGCTGCTTGCGGACACAAGAAAATTTCTCGCAATGATATAACCTGTCACATGGACGTAAACCTCCATGGGGTACATCAGGAAGGCCAACAAAAATCAAGTAAATCAACTTTGCAGTGCATGCGGTGAGCTTCGTGAAGGGATGCGTGACCTTTTGACTTTGACGTGGAGCTGAGAACCTTCAAAGGTTAATATAATTTCATCCATTTCACTTTATCTCAGCAGAACTATCATGATAGCTACTGAGATAAGACCTCTAGCTCATGTATATGCCAGAGGTATCCCCTTTCGCAAACAGATATGGTAAAAAAAGTTAACCCATTCACTTCACCTTTGACCTATATTTTCAACTTGAAAGGTCATGGAAGAATATTTATTTGATTGGGGATTCTCATAACTATCGAGAGGGACATCAAAATTCGAGTTCCTAGCTCATTTCGATCGAAATATATGGCTGATTGTGTTTCTACAGTTTACAATCGTCATGGACGAGCGGCCATGTTGGATTTGTTATATAATATTACATCGAAACGTAAAATAGATAGGTCAGGCGTGTCTGAAATATCAATTTCAGGCGGAATTGATAATAAATGACTATCTAGTCCTATTAGATACAAAGTTACAGACGAATACCTGCTCAGCGGCGGCCCTTGTGGATATCACGCTCCAATATTACCTCATGCCACGCATTTTCAAAAAGCACCTCCTGCAATGTTGAAAGACACGGTGCGTAGAATACAAATCAAAAGAAAAACTGTGTTTACCTAAAACAAGTTACGAGCCTATGTGGCAGAGACTGGATCATAGCGCCTTAATTCACCAACCTTAAATTTCGCTGCACTTGTTTATGTCGTCCAGACTTAATTTAATAGATCCTAATAAAATCCATGTTGACAGAAATATTGAACATCACAAACTCATCCAGCGTATTCCAACTTAAACCATCGTCGAGAATTTAATTATTTTAAGAACAAGTTAAAGTGAGTGTTTTAGCCACGCCACGTGGACGGTGAACAGGTGGCCAGTCGGTTGAAGACACGACCCGGGACCCTACTTAAACTCTCCAGGTCCAAGGCACACAATATATTCCGCCCGGAACAACATATACGGGAAAGCCATCAACCGTTGTTGATTCGGACGGCTCGGCAACAACTCGGATACATTACTTCACACCTTGGAGTGTTCATCAGAACGAACAAGTGGAATTAGACTTCACAACGCCAAACACTATACACACATTTGCACAATAGACATAAAATTAACGTGGTACAGAAAGGTTAGTGGGGTCATTTCACGTTAACCGGGCTATTTGGTGTCCCAGCTCTTTATATGGAAATATTCGATACAGAAATCTGGTAAAACTATAGTTCTTATATGTGGCGCTTTGTGCAGTATTGATCTTCATTTCTAATATAATAATGACATTCGAAGTCGGTATTATTATGACACACAGAGCTATGTGTATATAATGAATCGTCGTTGACACTGAATGCTTACGTCAACAGTGAGACTTTATGGACATTTAAACACGCCCGGATGACGATCGTGCTTGCAATTATTTTGCATATTGAGACATTCGATACTGTTTATTGTTATGCCAAATAGAGTTGTACTCTAAATACCAAAACGGCATTGCCTATTTCAAACAATGTGTATAATTAAGGCAATCTTTTTACAGTTATGAAAACATTCAATTATGAAAAAAGTCGCTATTTATAAACACAGCCGTCAACCGCCCAGCTAACCGTGGACAGCAACTATTTTATAAATTCGCAATAGGAAGATGTTCCTACTACCCAGTAGAAGTCGAGTAGATAAATTCCTTCGGTTACAATGTGCAGTTATTGGCCCTCATTTCCATATACCTCATAATTGTTCGGGCCTCCTCCCTCTGTCTACGTCATTAGTCCTAATTAAACCTAGTCTAGACGCATGCAGATTTATTGACCCGGTCGACCAGATACTGTAGAATGAATTAATTATAATGTTCACATTATAGTAACCGCACTCAGACAGCCGCTATATCGTGTTACTGTACATTTGCTACTTGTTACGTTTAAACAGCAATTAATTCACACATTTGCGCAATCGACATAGAATTAACGTGCTACAGAAAGGTTAGTGGGGTCATTTAACGGTAACCAGGCTATTTTGTGTCCCAGCTCTTTTATGTGGAAATATTCACCATATTACGGTATATCGAAATTTCAGGGCAGGGGCAGGTGAGTATGTTTATTCCATGCCATCTACGAACGGTCCGCACCGCGTGATATACAGGTCAGACAAACATAATTATTGATAATCACCTGTTAAGTGGTGTCAATCAAATAAATCTGAAATAGCATACGCCAGCTAAGCTCACCACAAACATGATATCGGCCATGACTCGCAAGGCACGTCATATACGTCACAGTCATATACGTCACATATTTGTCGTGACGGAGATGACATGGTGCATGACGTAGATGACAAACGTAGTTGTAAGTAAGATAAAACGGTGGCAGGATTAGCTGAAATTGGATAATTATCATCTTTGAGAAATTAAATTCATATCTGATGATATTTTCCATTTTCAGACATTGACGTAACTGCTGATGAACGGTACAGAAAAATCTAAACAAGTGAACCAGTCTGGCAACAAAGAATTTCTTTAGAAAGAATGAAATTGCGAAGAAACCATTATGTTTATATACACATAAGTTGCAGATAACAAGCAAATATGCGTGCAGCATTGAATTAGGTGCAGTTGGAGAAGCAACCAAATGTCTTCGCGCAGTCATCAAGCGAAATTCCTTCGATCACCAAGCAGCTTCCTTGAACACCCTCAACCCCACGACACCATGGACGTGGTCGAAAGAATGCTCTGCAAAGACCGAGCAAATGCGTACAGACGGATTGGCAAACTGACAGAAAGTTTAGCCGCCTGAAGGAGAACATCTCAACCCAACAAGAAGCATTATAAGGGGACTACAGAGCAACGGCATATATCAGACAAAGAAAAACAGATTCATGAATGCATCATTGCGAAACACGAAAACGTCTTCAGAGGCTTCCGTTTCGTAATGCCCTTATAATGGAGCTGGAGTCGAAATATCATAGTAACTGCTACTGTACTAATCAGTTCATCAACAGATTGACATTGCAGAAGCATCGACTGCTTGAATATAGTCGACTCGCATTCGCCTGCTAATCGGGAAAAGGGTTCGAAGTAAACGCCATTTTAGAGCATGTCAGGTGAACAAGTAGACAGGCGTATGTTAACCGTAGATTCTACTAGCGTAACAACTACAGTTACCTCACACATAACAAGCAAGATACCGTCACATCAATTAAATAAGTTGAGGAAAAAGAAACGTTTGCTCTCGGACCCCATGATGATGTCATATGCAAAATTGCGTTAGGCCCCCAATGAACACGATGCCATTGGCATGGGCTACACGCGGTGTTCTGCAGACACAGAAGAAGACCGCAACACATATATGTACAGTGACATAGTATATGTACAGTGACATAGTAGCGTGGAGCTGATGGAAAAGACATCACTGAAAACACGTAATCATCATCAGCGGTCCTTCGAAACGAGAATTACGTCTTTCAAACGTCTGTCATGTGTATCCTGGGGTGACTCCAGAGCCCGATTATAGATCTGCAGATCTTGTTGCGGTGTGGTCAGGAGGTGCCAGGTGGAAGGGAGACGCGATGATACTTGGACATCTCCCTTGTCATTCCTCTTCTGCTTTTTCTCCGCCTCGTGAAGAAGATGATATGTCTCAAATTTGGCAGTTGCCTCGCATACGCTACGGCGGCAAAGTGAATGATCCGCAGGTTTTTCTTCCCAAGTCAATTTGAGTTTCTTCATGTAATGTTTAGCAATGCATTAGATTCTCATAGAATACGATACGAAAAGAATCTTTCTGAGACAACTTTGGTGGAATTTCTTCATGTTTTTAATATGACGTCGATATGTAACCCATAACGGCTTTATAGACCATCACCTTTGTCTCTTCCGTGAGGTTGTGGGCATTGAAGACTTGGTTACGCAGACCCTGAAGGATGTGGTGGTATAGGATATTACGACGCTGAATTTCTGCTTCGATAGTGGCCTTCTGGGATAGATGACTCCCCAAGCAAGAGAAATGTTCAACAATTTCTAAGGTTGTTCCATATGTTTTAATGTCAGGAGGTCCTTCATTGTTGCCAGGAGCGGCTTGGTAGATGATCTTAGTTTTTCTTATGTTGATGGAAAGTCATATACTTTGATAAGCTAGTCTGAAGTTCTTCTGCTATGTGGGCAAGAATGACATAGTCATCAGCATACTAAAGGTCTGTAATGACAATCGTCATCTCTTTTGTCTGGGCACTGAGACGACTCAGGTTAAAAAGTCTCCCAACGATCCGGTATATAATATGTAATATCGGCTGTCAAATCAGTAATAGCACGAATAAGGATTGTATGGGAAGAGACGAGACTATATTGCGTACACCGGAAACAACGACATAAGTTGTGCCAGTTGGTAACCTAAGAAAAGGAATCGATCAAAACGGGTTTAGAAGAAAAATCTGTAAAACGCATTAAGATGCGCATGTAGGATTCTTGCATGACTAAACGAAAAACAACTTCTACAAGAAATTTTGAATCTGAAACCATGCTTAACAACCAACATATTCAATATTAGCCTGCACTACGCCATTCTGCGTCGCCTTAGAATCTCTAGGAAGACAATGTGTGCACTTAAATCGACTTCACAGAAAAGTATACCTGCAGATACTCTATCGAAGTCAAAAGCGCCCACTTTGGCGGATTGCACATAATTTAGCCTTCATGAATCTATGAATAGTTGCAGAATCACTTTGTTATTCCGAGTCATCAACGTAGATATGTCATCTACGTCACGGCGTGTCACCTACGTCATGACAAGTCATCTACGTCACGGCGAAACTTAACTAACTGATCTAATGAATACACCCCGGTTCATACAGAAAATCGACTCGTTTTTCTGCATGCATGAAAACACGAACTGCCAAATGACGTATATATAAGTCTCGAGATATTAACTAACTACTCCTAATGTCCGCCCATATGTCAGATATATGAGACACTAGGCGCTTCGAGAGGTACAAATGTATTTAGCTGTGTCATAAGAGCCGAATAAACACTGAATATAACTTTTGCAAAAGTACGTAAATAAAGTGGGCAACAAATTATAAGAAAATATGTTTCGAAAAGGAGCAATAAATGGACATCAATCTGGGAATATTTTCATGACGTCATGCTAATAAAATAAAAATAAAATATGATACGATGCCAAAGTGCACTGCTGTTCATTGGCTTAGTCACACTATATTAAGCTATACCTAACTAACGCCAAAAATGCGATAATTGTTATGGTCGAAATTTTATTTTACTCTGGACAAAATATGCCTGTTACCGTGAAACTCACCCCGCCCATTATCTTTTCGATCTATTACCGTCAGGCAAACGCTATAGATGCATCCGTACGAAAACAAATCGCTCTAGAAATAGTTTTTACCCAAGTGCCGTAGTAGCCTTTTCAGGAATGAAATTTAGAACGTAGATATAAAGACCCTGGAAACTTGGCTGTTTTCGCCGCTCTGGCGGAATTTTTATTTTTCTGGCGCTGGTTGGTATGGCTGAGCCGTACGCGTGTGGGGTGTGGGTGTACCTATTCTCAGTAGCGGATCGGTGGTGCTGAGCAACAATCTTCTCTTCTCCTGAAATTTTAGTTTAACTTAATAATTGTATCAATATATTTTAAACAAAATTGGACGCATTCAATTGTAAATACAATTTTAAATGATATTTTAGTCCTCTTATAATGTATGTTTACTAATTTAAATTATATTTTTAGAAGATAATTTATTCATATATGTATATTTTTTTAAACAATTGTTAAGGACATTATATATTTATTTATTTATTTATTAACTAGTTTACACCACAATTATTGTTAAATAGATAATCTATTATTTTAATTTTGTCTTTATTTATTTATTTATTTATTATATTAAAAAAACATTTTAAAGAACAAATTATGTACAATGTATATATATATATATTATATATATATATATATATATATATATATATATATATATATATATATATCTTATATTTATTTGCCATATTTCATTTTATTGTATAGGCACTATATGAGTCAACGCCAGACTACATTCCAATTCATCATATAATGTTTGTTGAATATGGCAATAAAGCTTTATTACTAAATGACCCAGTGACGGTGTAACGCTTACATTTTTCCGACAACGGAAAAAACATGGGCGTAATCATTGCAACCAAAGTGTTACTATGGATCTCGGATTGCACTGCTAACTGCGTATTTGTTAGTGGGTGGGTGAGTAGTTCGTGTTATTGAGGGTTATTTAATAAAATGGACTTTGTATCTGAGGCTAGCTGTCGTTTGACGTAACAACTCACCTAACGGTACAAGTCATGTTTTTATAGGACATTATACACTTGTTATTGGGTGCTGGCCTTTGGTGAGGTCATTTGAATGTTGATGGACATTATCTCCTCACAGGTGTACGTTAATGATAAGCCTAGTTGTTATTACTAGTACTGAAGCTCATTAGTACTTATTACAATCACACTCGTTTTATCACCCCCATTAAAATTATAACACTGATATGACCTATATGTATATTAATTAAACATTTTATAACAAAAACTATAAATAATATAAAAAGTAATATAAAAGTAATAGTAAAAACCTATTTGAATATAAATTTAATAACATAACAATATTAATCTAAATTTAATAAAATAAAAAATATTAATAAAAATGTAATAGCATTAAAAATATTAATATAAATGTAGGCCATATACAGTCATATGCATGTTAAGATGTATTATATAAATGTTATATATGCAGTATATGATGGCTCTTCAGGTGCATTTATATGCCTGCATTCATTTGCGTATGTATATATGTACATGTTGTTTGTAACAACTGAAACGAAGAGTTATTTGAATATATATATTTGAATACATTTCACAGTTAGTTCATATGCCTACTGATACATTTTAGATAAAACTATAACTATACATGGACAAACAGTGTGAAATCATTATTATCGGTTCTAGGGGTGTTATTTTTAACATGGTATACATATAGTATATACATTTTACTACACAGACAAATATATATATATATATATATATATATATATATATATATATATATATATAATATAATATATAATGATGTCGTTGTTGTAGTGAAATAGTAATACTAAGAATACTTATGTATTTAACTGTGTTGGTGAAAATACAAACAAACAAGCAAAAATCCAAGAATGGTTATTTCGCCTTTCAAACATTGTATATGCTAACTTGCAGTACTGTAGTTACATTTGCTTATTAAACGTATGTTGTTATTGAAAGACATCTCAACATCACAAAAACAGCGTAAAAACAGCAACTATAACAACGTACGTAAACACGGAGCGTATCGATCGGTGGCATCTTTGTGAATGTGGTCTGCCGTATCCGCGCGGTCTGCCAGTTGTGGCCCGCCTATTAGTGTGTGCCCTATAGATTCCAGCAGGGGGCGCAACGGAGACGGGTTGAAATCTCGTTTAAGACTCGGCCATTCCGTTTCAGTCAACGATTGCGGTTCCGGCTACGCAAGATGCAACCGAGTGACAGTAATAGGTAAATACTTGACTCTAATGCGTTCTCTCGAACAATTTAACGTTATTTGAGGCTTATGTGCTACTCCACATGCCTGTTTTCATTGTTGTGCTTTTCGTAATAAAGGTAGTCTCCGATGCGTCTGTAGTTTACCTTTACCATTGCGGCCTACTGATTTATGTCTGTTGTGATCGTGACTTGAGTCGACATGCCTTGGAATGGATATGACGACCTGCTTGCCATTTGCGAAGAAATGTTGTCAAAAATTAATGCCTTAGATTATTACAAAGTATATAATGAAAGGGTAAGATTGAAATTTTGCAGTGACGCACCGTTGCGTTGGCGTTGTTATGAGCTTGTTTACATCCCACCCCGTTTGAAAATGTAAGAAAACATACAAATGGGGAATGTACGAGTTCCGTTTGGAAGTACTTTCAAGACAACAGTGTGCACTATCGTATCGCAGACTAGCTGTCTATTTTCCATTAATGACCAAGCAGCTAAACATTATTACCACACGGGTTTGAGAAATGGGATCCGAGAAATGTCAGTGAGATTCTAACAGTGACCAGTTTTGTCAGCAGTCAATTATCAATCGGTCTACGTGGGGGTCTTTTATTTCCCGGCACAGACTTCAGACAGAAGGGACCAGAAGCTTTTATTGTTATTTCTTAAACACACAGGCAGTGTAATGTGAGCAAAATTGCCAAAGTTTGACGCAGCGGCCAAACTGGTAACTGCCAAACCAATGCCCAGTCGACACCATTGCCTTAATAAGTGGTAGGAAATTACCTGTTACTAATTAATACAGATATATTTCATAACCATTTCTTAAGATATTAATAAAACAAGGGAGGTGGTCATCAGATGACTGATGCAGTTAAATTTGACAATTTCAAAGAAATGTAGAAAAGTTTTTGAAATTCATACACGTTTAAAAAAATTCACAAATGTATTTTCTACTAATGTTTGTACTCATGCAAGCTGTCCGCTACTGATCCATGGATGTGTAACACTTTAGGCAATTGTTCAGATTATGGAATCCTGGAAAAACGTCGGACAGTTTAAATACTTCATGAAACTATGTTGTGTTTCTGAGTATATGTTGCGCCTACTGCTGGATGGTTTTTTCTCATTTTTATATACTCTTTTAATTGCACCTAGATGCACTGAAACCTGAGTGCAAACTGCAGATATGTTACAAGGACACCTGAGAGTCGTGTATTCCGTGACTTCTCGTGTGTGATGACCGGCTCAATAAATCACGCTCTTACGTGTAAAAAATTTATACGATTATGATAATAATACAGAATTTGGTCATAGGACCAGATCAAATTACAAGTGTTCGTGACACTTTACAGGATGTAAAACCCATGATATAAGGCAAATATACAGGCAATAACAATGATGCACGAGGCTGATCACAGCAGTTTTCTTTGCCCACCTTAGTAAGTAGTTGTTATGTCAGCACCTCATAGCTGTCTACAAATTGCAGTTTTATGTTCTATTAATGTTTTAAATCGTGACATTCAGGACAACATACACAGTGTGACCATCTGGAGGTGAGTCTGGGTCAAGGACATGGGAAACGAACACCTTATGTAATATTGGGTATAAAAAAGTGATTCGAAACATTTCATAAAACCAACATCATCATTTTATTTAAGGTGTACATAGTTGTATATGCTAGGCCCCCATCCCCAACTGGTCTATGATAACTGTATTGTTTATTAATCATTTAATAATAAAAAATGTGAACAAATCGCAATTGTAGTAGTAATTAGGATGTGCTCAGCATAATGGTGCTTAATACTTTTATATTAATTACAGATAATTACTGTTAAACATTTCAGTCAGGAACATCAGATTCGACATTCAGCTTGAATTCTACTTAAGTATGCTATCAGGCTATTGAATTATTTACAAGGAAAGGTAGAGTCCACTTGTTCCCCTTGACTTATGATTCCTCCAAGGGGCGGGTTTCATCCTGGGGTTTATGGGAGGATATAACATGAGGCAGTTGTTCTTGCCATACCTCTCTGTGCTGCCACCACACTAGTGAGTGATGTCTTACAGAGGTGTGAAAAACAGCCAGACCTAACTGTACTTCAGTCACTTCTAATTGCCAACTAAGGAGCGCTAGAACATTATATAGTATAATTGTAAACACTAATTGTAATCTAACAAGTTAATAGGTATTGTTGTCAATCCCATTCACCTTGATGTGCTCCAGAATAACTAATCCAAAATGGGGGGTACTTGGTGATAAGCATTCACAGTATAGCTACTGGATTCAACAACAATGGTCACTACATAATAATACATTTTATTTAATATAGTTGCAATGTTGTATAGTCATGCTATGATACATCAAGAATGTTTTGGATGTTAATGCACTTTCTGTAATGGAATCTACTCATTATTCACTATGTATATTATAATTATTATCTCTTTCTCCATCTCCATGTTGTCTTTGGCCATCCAGTAGACATAGAGATGTGATATTAGACCTTAATATAATTTAGTTCTACGTATTTGTGCATGCTGTATAATCAATGTTATGAACAGTCCTGATGTAAAATATTATTCTAACAGCATGGATTATAATATATTGCATTGAACATTTAAAGTATTAATAACAGGAAGAAAACAAAAATATATGTAACACATCACGCTGTAATGTTTTAGTAATTGATGCCAGACCTCCCCGTGGAAACTCTGCATTCTTTTGGTGCTGGCTTAACTGTTTTAGTGCCAACCAGCACTGTGCCGAGATACATGAAGACTGCCAAGTCTTTCTTGAGACTTGCCTGTTGTTCTAAACCTGTGTTTTATGCACTACATGCGATATCACTTTATATACTAAACTATATATTTTCAGAAAACGAAGAAAACGTAACTTATGTTCAATAATGTACCCGTTTAAATTGTGATTGGACACGTTTTCTGTTGTTAACATAATTTTTGTTTGGTATGATTTCCAGTTTATTTTTGCTATTAAGCAAACTAACACAACATTATGCATAATTGTATTTTTAGCTGCTGAACACCTACATTTCGTAATGATTTATTTTATTGATTAATTTAGAATGATGTTACCAGACCGACAGTTGAACTATACCAGTAAACTTGAGATCAATTATGGCTATGTGGCACTTCATTGTAAACCAGTAACTGATGAAATTGGCTATGTGGCACTGAAACGGTTACCCGTAATTCATGCCACAACTTTGCACACCATTTTACCCAGGCAAAACATTGTGATTGTTGTATTTCATTGCAATTGATTCCTTATTGACGTCTTTTTCATAACACATTCCAAGTTCTACATTTCTGCTTTGGCAGCATTATAATTATACACCATCTTTGTGACCAGTGCAATGCAAATAACTTGTCTAGCAAACCCAAAGAACTTCTGATTGTAATGTGCTTAAATGTGGTAGGTCAGATCATGTTGTAATTTTGCAGTGATTTTATGGTTGACACAGTTGAACCTCTGGACCCTGGCAGATCCACCCAAGAATTGAAGAAACAAGTAGTTTGAACTTTGGTCTAATCGTCTCTGCAACAAACCAAAGATTCCTGTGCTGTCTATGTTTAGCCTGCACACATACTATGAGTTACAAGGGCACATAATGTAATTATATAAGGCATTGTTGTTGTTAATTTAAATATTAGTGTACAGCGTAATTAGTAAATGGTAATTAATTCTATGCATATATGAAATGTGTTAGAATACACCTTTTGGGTATGTGACCCTAAAAAGAAACAGTGGTCCTATACAGAGAACACACAATATATCAGCAGTTCTCTTCCTGAAAACAGGATAAGTTAAAATGAGCTACCTTGGTAATCTGATTCATCGTCATGCATCACTAGCTCCGCACAATAGACCAGACCTGTTAACAATGGTCCAGTTAATGTGCATTAAAGCCAAATAATTAATTACAGTAGAATACTCAATTAGAAACAATTCCTAGTGTGAATGAGGTATATAAGATTACAAGGAGCCAGTGAGATTACCATACCATATCAATGATCTTCATTGCAACCAATTCGTTCTGTTTTTTTACGATTATGCTGTCATCCTATGACAAAATTGGTGACAGCTATGAAAGGTACCCACGATGCCCTTATAAGTGGCTGTTACAATACATCCCTCAACCATGATTTCATTGTCTAGTCATGTATTGGATGTGCTTTACAAAGTCATAATGGTATCCAAAAAAAGCTATCAAACTAAACGTCAAGACTGACTGGGCTGACTGTCTCATTTGTCACATTGACGGCCAGCAGCAGTTATTGGTGTGGTTCTTAGTGTTATCCCACACTGTCCACGCAGCAGTTATTGGTGTGGTTCTTAGTGTTATCCCACACTGTCCACGCAGCAGTTATTGGTGTGGTTCTTAGTGTTATCCCACACTGTCCACGCAGCAGTTATTGGTGTGGTTCTTAGTGTTATCCCACACTGTCCACGCAGCAGTTATTGGTGTGGTTCTTGTGTTATCCCACACTGTCCACGCAGCAGTTATTGGTGTGGTTCTTAGTGTTATCCCACACTGTCCACGCAGCAGTTATTGGTGTGGTTCTTAGCGTTATCCCACACTGTCCACGCAGCAGTTATTGGTGTGGTTCTTAGCGTTATCCCACACTGTCCACGCAGCAGTTATTGGTGTGGTTCTTAGCGTTATCCCACACTGTCCACGCAGCAGTTATTCGTGTGGTTCTTAGCGTTATCCCACACTGTCCACGCAGCAGTTATTGGTGTGGTTCTTAGCGTTATCCCACACTGTCCACGCAGCAGTTATTGGTGTGGTTCTTAGCGTTATCCCACACTGTCCACGCAGCAGTTATTGGTGTGGTTCTTAGCGTGATCCCACACTGTCCACGCAGCAGTTATTGGTGTGGTTCTTAGCGTTATCCCACACTGTCCACGCAGCAGTTATTGGTGTGGTTCTTAGCGTTATCCCACACTGTCCACGCAGCAGTTATTGGTGTGGTTCTTAGCGTTATGCCACACTGTCCACGCAGCAGTTATTGGTGTGGTTCTTAGCGTTATCCCACACTGTCCACGCAGCAGTTATTGGTGTGGTTCTTAGCGTTATCCCACACTGTCCACGCAGCAGTTATTGGTGTGGTTCTTAGCGTTATCCCACACTGTCCACGCAGCAGTTATTGGTGTGGTTCTTAGCGTTATCCCACACTGTCCACGCAGCAGTTATTGGTGTGGTTCTTAGCGTTATCCCACACTGTCCACGCAGCAGTTATTGGTGTGGTTCTTAGCGTTATCCCACACTGTCCACGCAGCAGTTATTGGTGTGGTTCTTAGCGTTATCCCACACTGTCCACGCAGCAGTTATTGGTGTGGTTCTTAGCGTTATCCCACACTGTCCACGCAGCAGTTATTGGTGTGGTTCTTAGCGTTATCCCACACTGTCCACGCAGCAGTTATTGGTGTGGTTCTTAGCGTTATCCCACACTGTCCACGCAGCAGTTATTGGTGTGGTTCTTAGCGTTATCCCACACTGTCCACGCAGCAGTTATTGGTGTGGTTCTTAGTGTTATCCCACACTGTCCTAATCCTGAGAATGAAGAACATGTAAAGGTCCATTGATATGGAACAGAATTCCGTTTACCATCCAGAAAGAAAAAAAACATAAAACATTTTGCAGTATCACTAAAATTGTTGTAAAAGGGTATGAAGAGCTAGCTGAAGCTTATTCAATATTAAATACCTATTCATATACGTATGTAACTATATCCTTGTCATTGTCGTTAGTTGGTATTACTACACGTTTGCTGTACATTTTAATTGAACATTTATTATTTAATATTATTGAACATTACGTTTTACATACCTGGTCAGTTATAAAAAAAACTATAAGTATGTGTTACACATGAAATTATTATTATAACATTATTGTTTTTACAGCTATGGTAGGGTTGGCAACGACCAGTTTAATTTTTGAGAAATGGTTTCATAATTATTATCTATACCAACTGGTAACAGCCTTATTTGGCTCCGCTATCTGGCCGGAATCGTACATTATATAATTGATTGTTAAATTCTTAGTTTAAACATACAGTTTACATGTGTGTTTTGTACGATTCCAAAAATAAATATTCATTCACACAGTAGTTCATCTGGCTTGCAATGTGCTTCTGGTCTCGATCATGTCTTCGACCGGGAACAGTGGACCACTCAGGCACTTTGCTAAAATAATGAGATCATCCGTCATTAAACATCATTAAGGCAGAATCCACTGTAAGTGTTGCATTTAAGATTTTCTAAAAACCACAAAAGCAAGCCTGGTGTAAACTACATAATAATATTATGTAATGTATTACTACCATTACTTAGTTTCTTCATACTATTACAAGTAGAGTGGAAGATATTACTATTACCTATATGGGGTAGTATTACATTTGGAGCAGTTACTATTCTTACGTTTTCCATTGGAACTAATTATGGTATATTATAATACACAGTAAGCATAAATATGTAGTGCAAAAAACTGGCAAACAGCCACCGCAGTATTATAGTGGACATTATCAATTATGTGACACAGCTGTTACATTGTACCAGTGGCTGCAAGTGTTTTGGTGGTATTGTCGTCATGTACATTCGTTTAGCTCCAAAATCAATTTTAAAGAGCAAGATCGATTTTTAAGGAGCATAAATGTGTTCATAAGGATGTTAGCAAAATTTAAGGTGATCTATGATTCTATGTATCTGCTTGCTGACAACTCCCCCAATGTTCTTACACTTGTCTTCCATGTTCTTATAGTCAGGTCTACATGTATGATGGTTAATGTTGAAGACATGGGGGGACCCATTGATTGGCTTCGAAGCTGTAAAGGCCATTTGGCAACTGGTAAAGATTGCAGGTTAATCAACCAGGGTCACGTTGGCATTTCTATGTCTATTGGTCCCAGGTGGAGAGCGTTGTCGATTTCTTCCAGTCCCACAGGATGACTTAGCAGCGAGTACATTGCTGCATCTACCGTATCCATCTTGCATTTGGCAATGTGTCCGTTGTTGTGACAAAACCTTCCTCGTTGTCAGATTTGTGATGAATGTTTGCCAGTTGTAACATCCTTCCTTGCTGTCACAATGGGGGCGTGTGACTGTCTTACAAGCCTGCTATTGTTGCCTCCTGCCATTTGTCAACAACTGCTTGGCTGCTCAGTGCATTTGTATTGCTGAGAGCTCTTTGTTAGAGCCCACTCTTGCATACACTGTCAGTGACTAGCTCACAAGTGTAGTAGCATGAAGTAGGCCGGTCTGGTATGAATGATTTCAATTTCTCTGTATTATGGCGATTGAGACAGCCATCTGGGTTATACAGTGGCATTCCGTATTGCCATTTTAACTGATGCTTAGTTACTAGGCCAAGGAATGATTGACGAATGCAAGACAGGTGCAGTGGACAATCATTCCTTGGCCTAGAAACCAGGTTTCAGCTGTGATGACCATTGAACATTTAATGGCTCAGTCTAACAGCCTCTGTTGGTAGGGAGACAAATCTACATGTTCAGCAGCTCAGCTTTCTCCTTCTATTTAAGAACTCTATTCGTGAGCCTTATTCATATCTGACAGTACACACAAACATCATATTAATTGTCAGCAATATAGCCAATTAATATGTCCAATTTTAGAAGATTCAAGTGTAACCAAATTTGATATACGAACAGATATCACTTATTTATTGACAGGTTTTCTTTTATAGTTCGGTTGGACACAATGCAGCGAAAGAACAGATGAGCTAGCATCCACAACGTGTTTGAATAGTCGTAAAATATGGGTAAATGGGGTGGCCAAGGACTCAAGGAAGTAGCTCTTTTTAAATTAGCTTGTTTTGTTATAATTAGCACAACTGTGGCCCACAGCAGTTAGAATGAGGGTGCAGTAGCACGATGATTAGAACGTTAGAATCTCAACCGAGAAAATCCTGCAGTTCACTGCATGATATATATATTAGTTCCTGCCAATGACATCCTTGCACACCAGGGGTGTTGCGGATTACACAAGTCTCCAATCGCATTGCAAAATGCTGACGTTAAGCTGCACTAGTAATCTCAAAGCCTACCAACTTTCTGCTGTTCTGATATTGGCCGTTACGCGTAAATCGTCGACTCGTAATATTCCCGAATTAGATTTGTTAGAATACGCAATGGTGAACGTTGTCTCGCTGGTCATGAGAATGGTCCAACGGGTAACTAACTGTATTGGGACCACCTGTTTCTGAGTGGTTGGCTTTGTCCTTAATGTGGGGGATGGGAATCTGCACTGTTTGTATTGGTTGCAGAGACTGTTACAAGAAAGTACAATTACAAAGTTCTGGTTCAGCTAAGTTTTCTAACTGGCATAGATCTCTCATATATTTCAGCCAGGAGTGATGTAATCAGCTGCTACTCCTGGGTTAGGTGCCTGGCTATATACATTGGTGGATATACAGCTGTATGTTGATGGATGTGTTGATGTATGAAATGGGTACATTCGAAATTGCACTTGTTCTCAACAATTGGATTCGCCATCAGAGAAGTGAAATCGTAGCTTTATGTAGAGACCCGTCCACCCGTCAGTTGGCTGGGTAAAACCAAATATGGATGGGTAGAAATATGGTGGACGGGTTGTGGACGGGTAAAAAATGAAGGAGAGAAGAAAGAAAAGGTCTTCCAAAACCATAGATATTGTTAGTTATGCCTTGAAAGTGAGTGAAAATTGTGTCACATCACTCACATGTGTGTTTGTAGTCCATTTCAGGTCATCAGACACATTTAAAAGTTTGTAAACTGGCTTAACAGCTAACATCCATGTGTCCACCAAAACATGTGTGACTGGCAATAATTTTATCCTGCATAAAGCCCTGAGTGAAATTTTTAATTCTCATTGTCCGTGGACAACTTAGGCAAGCTGTAAGGCATACAACAGCACTGTTCTTGTCAACTAAACCTACAAAGTCTAGCATGCATTGCCTTTGTCAGGGTTATCATCATAAACTATTCTACTGTAAATATTGTTAATCATGTACAGATAAGTAGATTTTTAAATGTAATTCTGGGACAAGTGATTTGTTGAGCAGACAAATGAAATGTGTTTTTTATTTGTTCTTGGGACAAGTAAACAATTTGATGAATTTCGAACCGTGGATATTCTTTTCTTGTGCAGTAAATGCAATGTGTCTGAATTCTTACCAAGAGTAAGTCAGTACATTGTGTGTCACTGTGTGAATGTTTATCAGCCAGTGGTTGAAAAACAAAGTTTACGGACTGCCATTAAAAGGAAGAACGTAACTTTTTAGTGTCAGAATTCAAGCATTCACTGAACTTGTTTGCAACAGACAACAGCTGGACAGTGTGACATGACATAGTGTGACGTGACGTGGCGTGATGTGACATGACGTGGTGTGACATGACACTGTGACCAACTGCTTATACACTGCAGGTCTTAAAGGTTCCTTGTTCTAGCTGTTTCTTTCTAGTCACAAGGTGTGACTGCAATCTCACCAGGGGATCATTTCACTAAGATAAAGACCTTGTACGGAAAACTCATCTGTAAAAAATCTGTTTTATTTCAATTAAATGATTTTTTCAAAACGCAAATATCATATCCATTTCCATGTTACCAAGGACACAATTTCCACAACACACCGGCAAAATGGTTCCCAGTCCCCTAACAGTTAGGGACTATGGCCTAACCCACAGTCACTGCAGCCTAGACTAGTGGAAGGTAATATCAGTTTGCAACCCTTCCACGTAGATAGAAACGCATCTCGGCATCAGATCCTGTCGAAGGTACCTTACCTGTCAATTTTAGTAACCCTAACCATGACAGTGTTGCCTTGAACGCAATATTCAACCTAACCTGAACCTAACCTGTTTTACACATGTATCAGGATCAGATGAACCATAAAACGGCATTTCATGGTGAAAGGGTACCTGAAGATCCCTGCGTATTGCAAACTGGTGCCACAGAAGGCTAAAACACAATATTTTATATTATAATATGAAATGAATGCACTGCTCAAGGTGAAATATTCAGGCAGCAATGTAGTTATAACAGCAACATTGATTTGGGCCCTGATTCCACATAAGTAGTTTTAATAGTTTGTGAGGAATGACTGTTGGTTAATCTAGAGTGCACATTGCATCTGTTGGCTGTGCTGACTACTGGATATTACCAGATCTTATGGCACTGATAATTGTTGTCTGCTGGTCCTGTCTGGGCCTGAGGCTTGTTGATATAGTTCAATTAGATGCCTGATTGTCTTTACAGATAGGAATTTCTCATTTAGTTGGCGTTATAAGCAGGAGAAGGCACCAGGATTTATTAGTGGTTGATAATTTTAGATGAACTGTACGTCACGTAGTGTGGGACATCTCCATTGTAAAGCTCCAGGCTCCACGTCATTACTGTATGATTGATGCACTTGTTAACTTGATAAACACCTGTGTTGTTATGTGTGTAGCAACAAAAAACAAACAGTCAATTGAAAACAAGAGACGATTGATCATCTGTAGTAAACAGAAACGGATGTGTACATCATGCACATTATTCTTGCATAACACTATCCTCATTTATGAGGTGAGCAATTTAAATATATTCTTTTCTGCAGCAAATATATGGATAACTATATGTATTTTGTTTATATTCTTTAGGAAATTGCACTAATTATTCTCTTCATATATGGCTGTTGTGAGTGTGATAATCAGATATGCATATATTTGTTTGAGTCGCTTTGGGATTTTTGTGTTGGTAGTTGTGTGCAGGACAGTGCCGTCCGTGTGTATGCCAAGATGGAACGTTTCTATCACGATAAGTTTGTAAAATCAGAATAAGGTTAACAAGTGTAAATGCGTAGGTAGTGATTGGTTGTCACTGAAGAAGATAAATTGCTACGGTAACACAATGGCACGACCTGGGGAAGGAGGACGATTAATTGATATGCATTGACGTCAACATGCCTGTCAAAACAAGACAGCATGACACCTGCAGTAACAGCTGAAGTTGACGTCTTTACTTCACACTGTTTTTGAAGGAGTTGGCCGTGGCTTGCAGAGATGGAGTGAGTACAATACAAATGTACTCGAGTACGGGTACGATTACTTTCAACATGCATGAGTACGAGTACGAGTACAAGTACTCAGAAAACAAATGTACTCGAGTACGAGTATGATTACTTTAGAATGTAATCATGATTACTTTCACGATTACTTTAATGAATATCCTGTTTCTACCGTAAAGGCGACCTCCATGGAATCAGGTGTCATTCTTTTTCTGTGTCTAGAGTTCTAACTGATTACTGCTAACTGCTACCCACTATCCAGATGTTATTATTATTATTAATAATCAGACTTTTTCATGTGTTGAATGAACCATTTGATACTAATTTGATACTCAAGATGGTTTAACTATGTCAATGAAGTATCAAAGGAACATATTAAACTTACAGAAATATTGCAATATTTTACGCTTGAAACAAAGCCTAATGATTAAACCATTGCAGCCACTGTTAAGGTATTTAGGACATTGTTCCCCTGTCTGTCTGTCTGTCTGTCTGTCTGTCTGTCTGTCTGTCTGTCTGTCTGTCTGTCTGTCTGTCTGTCTGTCTGTCTGTCTGTCTGTCTGTCTGTCTGTCTGTCTGTCTGTCTGTCTGTCTGTCTGTCTGTCTGTCTGTCTGTCTGTCTGTCTGTCTGTCTGTCTGTCTGTCTGTCTGTCTGTCTGTCTGTCTGTCTGTCTGTCTGTCTGTCTGTCTGTCTGTCTGTCTGTCTGTTAGCTGTCCATTGTTCAGCATACATGGGCCTCTGGTTGTGAAGAGAATCTGAATTTTGAGACAAATCTAAATGATGTCGTTGTCAGGTATCCGTGTCGACGTGTCATAGCCTGTTGATTGCTTTGACTAGTTAATTTATTATTGATTCACGTTGCTGCCACTGTGTTAGTGTAGCATTGGGGGCTGTAGCAGCACGTACTGCATGTGCTACCATATCTACCTTCTGGTTCATTCCTGTGCGCATTCATTTAAAGTGGTGCTATACTTAAACACCGAGCACACCACTGTGATGTTTGTGTGGTTCACAAGGATGTTGTTTTGTTTGCTTATGTTGTTGTTAATCCTGCCATTGTGTCGCTGCGAACTAACAGCCAAGTGTACTGCTTGACCACTTTCTTTTTTGACAATGTGAGATTTGCATTGACTGCTGTAGAATTTGGACCTGACCTAGGAAACCGCTTTATGTAATTGTACTAAAAACTGTATACTTTGGGCTGATGTATTGGTTTCTGTAATGATTGTGTTTACTTACTTAGATGATTGAATCATTGGTACTTACATATCCGTCTGTTGCTAACAATGTTAACAAGGTTGTTTGGAACATTTTATGGTATTATATTCAAAAATATATATACCAGTTGTTAATTAAATGACTATCATATTTAAGAGGCATAGCTAAGTATTGTGTACACTGTCTGAAGTTTCATGATTCAATTCGTGTTTTGAGCGTGTGACTGATTTAAATGATGCTTTTTTAAGTTGGCAAAAGTCATTATTGAAAGATGTGCCAATCTCCTAATTACCTAGTTATTTTTAATTTGTATGGTATATAGGGTAGGGGAGGTTTTTATTTTATGTTTCTGCTAGGGATGGCATTGCTCAGTCGTCAGTTGTTCATATGAGTAATCAAATACATATGTATTTAGTTATTAATTAATTTATAGGCCTAGCAATCTTTAAGTTTGTTCCGGTCGGCTGATTTGTTTACTGATTGAGTTTAAGGTCATGGCTTATTGATGAGTGGTGAGATTGGTTCTGATTATGGCGCGATGGAGGTGATTATGTGTGGGCGTGCAACATGCGTCTGTGCGTGCGTGTGTATGCGTGCGTGCGTAAGTGTGGTCATTTATCATATTTTGTAGTGCTTCAGATGTAGTGAAGTTGCTGGTCAGAATCATAATTTTGAAGGTGTTAAATTATTTATGCTTGCTAGCTGGTTTACTGTTATTTGACTGTTATTAGTTTGCTACACGTAATATATATCCCAGGAATCACTGACATATTTATATAGTGACTTGTCTGAACTCTACAAGCGTGTGTTTAATAGTTCATCGAATACTTATCAGGATTCCAGGAGATTGTGTGGATTAAAAAAATTACATTAATGGATTTTTCAAAACATGCCAGTACAGTCTGTACATACATTATAGTTACACAACGTAAATTTTCTGCGTGAATAGATTGGTGTGTGCAGAAGGCTAGTGACGTGATACTGATAGTATTGATCTGACCTTTGCATTTCACTTGCAGTTGTACTTGTGAAACAATACAAATATGAAATATTGTATGTACAGATAATAATAAGCAATTATTATTATATTTGCGAAATTAGGTATATCATTGATGTCTCTGTACTGCGGTAGAGTCGTGTTGACCATGACAACAGATACCTATAAGGACACACCGACACAGGCGGGCTCATGACCCAAATACACGTGTAGTTAGCATTCAGACCAACTGCCGACCTCATCACTGTAATGGCGTTGTCAATGTGAGGTTTCAAATATTGATGCACCTGTCAGAAGCAGTTAATGCCAGCGTGCTTACACATGGATAGGTAAAAGAAGGTTTAAAGGCCAGGTGCGTTTTTTTGTGAAAGCTTCACGTGATGCGTTTTATTTAATGGATAGGATATGATGCAGTTTGTATACCTGTTATGTGTTACTTATCAGAGACCAATGGTTGATCCTGTGATAGTAACTAAGTATGTTACATTAAATGAAGTTCTCAGTGGCCTGGCGGGTAATTTGATGATGCATTGTGTACTGATCTATTATGATATGTATAGCAGTTGTTAAGTTGTATTTAATTATTAATGTGTAATTATATTAATGTGATGTTAATGAATGGGTTACTCCAACGACAGGCCCAATATTCGACTGAGGCTGTTAGACTGTTAAGTAACTGCACTAATAATAATTAGCTTATGCCAATTATTGTCCAAGAGCCAATTGTTATCACAGTTAAAAAAATTCCAGCTACCATTTAATTCCTGCAGTCAAACAAGAACTGAACCCAAAGTAACATCATCTGAAGAGTGGGTCACCACTCACCGGTGACAACACCAAAGAACTACTGTACATTTGTGATATTTTATTTTAAATACATTGTCATTGCCAGGTACCATTTTATATGTCATGTTTATATCAGAAGCAGTCAAATGAAGCAGGTGAACAGAGGCAAATGAATGTCAGCACTGTGTGTGTGTGTGTGCGTGTGTGCGTGTGTGCGTGTGTGCGTGTGTGCGTGCATGTGTGTGTGTACAGTGCTGACAATGCTGATATATATTATATACTGTATATATACAAGGCTTACAATATTCCACTTGTCCACTAGCCCACGACAACTGGATTTGCCACTGGACAAGTGAAATTGCAGCTACTTTTTGTCCGTGGGACAGCTTGGCTTTGCAGACAGGATTTGTAATAATCATTGTTCGCTCTCTAAAACATTTCACATAATTATAGTAAATGCCTTCAGTAAATGCACTTTTCTTGGTAAACAAAACGAGATCGTATTGGCAATGCAACACAAGTATGTGTTCTCTGTTTGTCTTCACAATACCATCTCCACATCTCCATCTACATAATGGTGTCAGAGCAGCATCATACTAGTGCATTACTAACACAGAAATAAATTTTGAAATTAATTTGTTCATGGGACAAGTCAATTGTTGCATGGACAAGTGAACTTTTGCTTCTACTTGTCCAGCGGACAAGTAGGATAATTCATGAATTTCAAGCCCTGATATATATATATATACATATATACATATATACATATATACATATATACATATATACATATATACATATATACATATATACATATATACATATATACATATATACATATATACATATATACATATATACATATATACATATATACATACATACATATATACATACATATATACATACATACATACATATATACATACATATATACATACATATATACATACATATATACATACATATATTCATACATATATACATACATATATACACATATATATATATATATATATATATATATATATATATATATATATAATATAGATTTGGAAAATATATTCATGAACATAATCAAATAAGAGAAAGTCTTTCAAAGCTGTGATTAAATAGAAATATTTTTACTAGATGTTTATGTGGGATGCAGTGTCATTCGGCTGTTGAATGAGCTACTCTATATTTACTGTGTAAGTTGGTATACATGTAATGAGTTCACGACCTGAGTGTCTGTGATCACACTGACAATGACTCAGTTGACGCTGTCCGTTGGGGAGTGGTCACAAACAGCTATTCACCGATCTAACATGCGTTGTGCTAACACAGTCTTCTTATCTCAGTCAAACGCTCAGTTCATTTCGGTTCTGTTCTACTTCTAGCTTGGTAGCTTTGGTTGAACTCTGAGCCACTGACAAGTCGTGAGTGAGACTCGTGCAGTGGGTCTGGTCTGTTGGGCAAGCAGATAACATAATGGACTGAAGTTTGTCCACACATTGTGTCGTCCCCCCTGGTGTCCTGTGGGTATGGAGAGACTGTACAGCGGCTTCGGGTAGTCACTCTGTTGTCGTGGTCACAGAAAGGTCGATGAGTGACCATTTTCTAGGCCACCACTGGTCAGTTTGTGTGGACACGACACACATCATGACAGAAAGCATTGGTCAGTGTCCTGTCCAGTAAGACAACATCCAACATTGTAAATATGTTAAACTTTCTTTGGAGCATATTGTCGAATTGAGCACGACGTTTTGATCTGTCAGCTACGGACCTTGTTCACGTACCAAATTATCCCGCCGAAAGATTTCGGCGGGATAATTTGCTCCAAAGTAAGTTTTAAATATTTACGATAAACCATTCCTGGAGCCATGAACACTATATTCAATAACATCCAACATGTTTTGAGCTAATACATTGGATTGATGGAAATACAGGTACAATGTAACAGTATGTTGTATTGAAACAGTAATGTCAACGCTGCTTTCTAAAGGTGAATATTTAAAATGTCTGATGCACAGTAGAGGTAAATATTTTTAATTAGTATTAATTTCTGGATGTCTACTTGTCTAGGACTTGGAGGCAAGTGGTTAGTTCATGAATGGGGTAAATGATTGATGTGGTCAGTTCATGAATGGGGTAAATGATTGATGTGGTCAGTTCATGAATGGGGTAAATGTTCTATGTGGTCAGTTCATGAATGGGGTAAATGTTCGATGTGGTCAGTTCCTGAATGGGACTAAATCATGTCAGTTCATGAATGTGGTAAACAATCTGGTCAGGTTCAGGAATGGGGGTAAATGATATCAAAAACATCTGTGCCAACACGCAATAAGAAAGACAAATGTCACACTGTCATAAGACCTTAGACACCATATCAGATGTTAGCATATGGCTGTCAAACAATCAGTGTACAGTGTCATACGAACACAGCTGTGACACAGTGACAGTGCCATACCTAAATAGACATGTCAGTGACATCTGCCTGTTGCGTATCACTGACTGTGACTCTAGCGATGACGTTCCAGTCCTACCTGGCTACTGGGCCACCGCCTGTTTATAGCTGTGCCCGGCTGATCCATTATTCATCACTCTGGGGCAGAGCATTGTCCCAAGACCAGGCTAGTTACAGCCTCGGCTTCCATTGCGTGTGATCTCAACGGATCTGATTTAACTGGTCCCGTTGGCGAGAAAACACACCAGGCCATAGTGCATTAATATGAATACGTACTTCAGATGCTTTTCATTTTGGAAAAATGCTTCAGGATATACCTGTACTGTCAGAATATACACCTGGTAACTTTAGGTGACGTGAAAGAATGCCATTGTAGCATGTGCTGAAATAGCATGAGTCTGAATGAAATGCCATCCATGGTGTGACAACGCCTCACCACGATGACCTTTGTGATGCTTACCTAGACACCCCTGGCCCACAACCCTGTACACATTACGTGCCTTGCCAATGGCATCTACCTGTCACATAGCTCACTATCACCTGTTTAACAGTCACATCAGTATATTGAACTTCCTGGTGACAACATGTGACTACATTGCCACTCACTGCAATGTCAGTTTCTCAGCAGTATTGTGCTTTTTATTGACCAAAATACTAAAGAGAAATGACTACCTGTCGTGTGTCTGACTTGTATGTTCCTCTTTGAGGTTGGGTCTATGCTGATTGGTTTGAAATGTGGACAGGTGAGCAGTAAAGACTGCCTTAATGTCATCCAGGGTTCGTTGTCCTGACAGTCGTCTGTTGATAATAATGCACACAGCAAATTGAGTAAATGCTACAGTAATAACAATATATTACTTTGTTAGTGGCAAATCTGCAGTTGTTCATGGCACTTTGTAATACATAATGGTCAAGATCATTGAACTAAAAACTAGTACTTAGGCAGTCATTTAAACTAAACAGTGTCATAATGCATCAACTACCTGAGTATTAGAAATATAAATACATTAATTAATTAAAAGGAAAACATTATTGGAATGCTACCTTAAGGTCATCCAGGTAAATAAGATATTTACAATTTGAAGTAAACAGGGTACAAACTACAAACTAACACAGCTGGTGCAAATAACTATTAAAATACAGCATTATAATATAAATAAATAGTTTTAAAATATGCTAGCAGCGTGAATTATGGTTAGTATCAAATATCAGATATAACAGATGAAGCATTTATTGCATTGGTCGTCCCCTTTGTCATGCGTGGTCTTTGTGTTGGAAGTTAATCTGGTAGGTTTGCAGTTAATTTCACTTTTATGCTGACAGTACTTGCACCTGATGAATTATTTTCATAGATAATAAAATGGTTAGTTATAGCAACTGGACTGAAAACCATCCAGCACAGTTTTGTTTTTGCGTGAATTAGATATGATGTTTTTTAACTGTTTACAATAACAACGTTGCATTGTTAATAAAGTAATGTGTAAAGAGCTGTAAACATGCATGTAAACATGCATGTAAACATGCATGTAAACATGTATGCGCTAATAAAGATTATTATTAACCGTGCTGGATGATTTTTAATATTAAGCCAGGCGTAAAGCATCAAGTTCATATTGAATCACCCGTCAGTTATGACAGTATGTCTGTAGTTCTATATGTGTGTTGTAGATGCTGTTGACACAATGACACGGAAGAGAATGAAGGACACAACATGATGCCCATCCAAGAAGAAACCATGTGTCTTCTCATACAGCTGTGATCTCCCCCCCACCCCCACCCCCACCCCCCACCCCCACAACAGACTTCTGCTATAGCATCAACCCCATGCTGGTTCATGGAGTGTTGTCATGACGACAGGATGTCAAAGCAGCAGTTCTTCTAGGAATGCCCTCTGCACCAGTGGGACACTGAATGGACTGGGCAGGTGGTGCAAGCAGCTTGTTGAAGACATTGTGTACAGATGCCACAGCTGTGTGGAAGTGGTTTATTAAGACCGCTGTTGCTGAGACAGGTGTATTAATATCAGTTTATTGGAGACAGGGTTATGATGAAGACGTGTCATCACTGTGTGCACTGGTAAGTCGGTGTGACTCATTGAAGAATCCCGCGGGAATTGTGTCGAGTAGTTCCCGCAGCGTGACGTCATTGTCTTCACGGTAACACAGCACTCATGATGCGTACGACACCGAAGCGATTCGTGAAGACATTCGTGGTGCTCACCATTTTCGGCTTTGTCGTCATGAACATGTCGCTGTTCATGACCAGCGAGCGTGACACGTCGTCCAACGTGTTCGTGATGCAGCAACCAGGTGGCGCTGCAGTGCTGAGCAGCAGCAGTAGTCACCGCCCGAATGTGGCGCTGGGTTCGGTCACCGTGCACGCGCCGAACATTTCACACATAACGTCCAACAAGTCGGCGCTTCACGGCTCTGCGAGTCGTTACGTTCGCATCGGCGCCAACGTCACGGCGATCAAGGCATACATAGCATGGGTGAACAGCCACCAACCTATATACAACCTAGATCGCTTCGACTTAAGGTCAAGCGACAACACGATAGTGATCGTTGTACAGGTTCATAGTCGCATCGACTACCTCAGGTATCTCATAGACTCACTGCGTAAGGCTCGCTTCATTGAGCAGGCATTGCTTGTCTTTAGCCACGACTACTTCGATGACGACATCAACGAACTCATCGCCTCCATAGACTTCTGTCTGGTGAGTGAGATTTCTACGTTGTTTGTAATAACTGCACTTATAATAATTGTTATCTTTATAACTATTCACCCCCACATGTGCAAGACACCAATGTTACTAATTAAATAAAATTTATTGTAGCTGTTCACAATACATGCAAACCAAATTAATGCAAATAAAATATAATAACGTAAAGAGAACAATAACTGAATAATATTACATAATGTTACACATCATCACGTCACAAATGTACAGTGACTAATTCACAATATGCATTTACATCATATATATATATATATATATATATATATATAATTTTTTATTAATTCTACTGCGCAGACATGCCAAAACTGCGTACTAGTAAGCCATTGCTGTTGGCAGATAAGCCACAACCCAGTAAATTCACAGTTCCTAGGCCTTCCGTTTCTCAGTGTCTTTCCGCAATAAAGTATGTATCCATAAACCGCGGCAGCCAACTAGGCCAGTGAGTTATACTTGTGGCACAGTATGGCATTTGCCCAATAGAAGATTCATGGGCAGCCATGATGAATGCCACCTAGGGTAATAACAATGTCTGACCTCGTGCACTGAACGCTTGCTGGCCAGTGTGTGTGTACATTTATGAGTCTGCTGGAGCTGGCTTACCTGGGCAGAGGCTGTAGAAGGTAATCTCTGTTGATAAGATGGTGCCATTACTCTTGTGAGCCGAGCCTAATAACCTCCTGGACCCCCTGGAGTACTTATTTATTTAATCAATCCTGCTACCCAATCCACTTCTTTTTTGGCTCTGTGTATTTACCAGATTTTCATCAGCAGAACAACAGTTTTTAAGAGAGCTAATATTTCTCTAGCGTTAATCCACATAGCAATTTATTGCTCACCGAGTGTGATAGTCTTCTCTTTGGCGCTAATCCACAGAACAACTTACTCTCTGTCATGTGGCTTAACAGGGCTTTATGCAGGCTAAACAAATTGCCAGTCGCACTTTTTTGGTAGACATGTGGATGTTAACTCAAAGATACATGCCAGTCGACATGTGTTTTATGACCTGACATAAACTACAAACACACATGTGACACCCATTTTGAAGGCATAACTGACACTATCTATAAAATCATAGATATTGTCAGTTATGGCTTCAAAATGTGTGTTTGTAGTTTATTTCAGAAAGAGTCCTGCTCCTTCATTTTTCCCGTCCACCAGCATTTCTACCCGTCCACAATGGGTTTTCCCATCCAAATGACATGACATGTAGACATGTCTCTTTAGAAAGCTGTGTGTGGCTCCCTCTTGTGGTTTAGTTTGCATCATCTTCCATGCTCCCACTGTGAGACCATCATATTTCTATTGCCTGATTTATAGGTGAATTAGCCAGGATCCTTAGTTTTTTACTATTTAAATGATACACATTTAATGATTTAAATGATTTACAAGTGAAATTATTTTCCAACGATGTTGCATCATTTTTGAACTTTCTGCATCTACCCTTCGTTGTCCAGTAGTCAACACTGCTGAATGCCATGAGCATGCTGATCTTGAATTTATAGGCGCTATTTTTAGCATGTTACCCTGGCAACTGCCGTGATTTGTTCCTTGTCCACTGGCTAATTAAATTAATTAATGTAATGCTTTCAACTGCTTTATATGTAGTTTACTAATTGACATATTTATAGCTTACTAATTGACACATTTATAGCAACAGTAATAATAATTATGCAATGTCTGGCTGCAGGGTTGGTTTTCTCCTGGGCAGAAATGTATTTCTGTCCCACCCAGGGCAGAAAGGTATTTCTGTCCCACCCAGGGCAGAAAGGTATTTCTGTTAGGTAGAAATTGTTTCTGCCCAGCATAAGTGGAAACAATAGAAAATGTGTGCCGTTGCCAGAACAAGTTATTATAGAATATGTTGTCTCTGTTGTCTCACACAACCATTTTGTTCTAAAATATTTGCATATTGATTACATTAAAGCCACAAAAACATCCCTTCGGTGACGTACTTTCCCATTCATCTGTAAATAAATAATAATAATAATACATCTATGTCCATAATAAAAATGGTTCATAGTTTGAATGCTGTGCATTTGGTGCACATTGTCCGAAATAGCTTCTTTCTACAATGTATATGGGCCATTGACCCACTTGGCCAAAATCCTAGATCGAATCCTATGTACCGGTATGTCATTTAACCGATAACATTTTGCACCTATAAATGAGTCTGTAGTCGTAATTGAAAACTTAGTGGTGTAATTGTAATTGAACGTAAATGTTTGGCGGTGTAATACATTGTACATGTAATGAGAGATGAAAAGTAATTGAAGTGGTTCTGTGTCAGTGGACCCAACCCTGAATGTGTCTGCTGTCTTCAGACGATGCAGATCTTCTATCCTCACTCCATCCAACTCTACCCCAATGTGTTCCCCGGCACTGACCCGGCCGACTGCGCACGCAACACAAACAGGGCACAGTACGTATCACATTGGTGGGGTATTTCAGTCACAGGAGCAGTCCAAAAACTGGGCAGTAACTAGAAGATTATGTACTGTTTTTAACTTTTTATACACCCTCGTGTTAAAATATGTTGTGTTTGAAAGGTACGTATACACTCGGAATATATGCTGGCCAGTACTGAAAATGAAGTATAATAGTTTTAAAATAGATTTTGGGTTCTCATGTTATTTGTGGTAATTTATGCATATTAATTTAAACCAGTGAAAATAAGATATTATGATATTATGTATAATATCAGATGTGATGTTTGCATGTATAATATTGTACAGTTGGCCTGTATGTAATACTATGTATACGCTAGGTGTTTGAAGTATGGTTGTTCACTTACAGAGCAATAAAGTCCCAGTGTCTGAATGCGGCCTATCCGGACAAGTACGGCCACTACAGGGAGGCAAAGTACTCACAGACTAAACACCACTGGTTCTGGAAGGTGGGTCACATGACAGTAGTCACATGACAGTGTGAAACTCCTGCATTGAGTCGGAGAAACATATGCCTGTGCATGCCTACGCATGCATGTGTGTGCAGTTTTCTGTGCACATATACATGCAGACACTCACATACACCAAGACATATGCACATGCATGCCCGCACGCACGCACGCACGCACGCACGCACGCACGCACGCACGCACTAGCATGCACACCATTGGTAGACCCTGCCAGATCATAAAAAAGGGAGAATCCAGGTGGACAACAGTGGCACTTTTTTAGCAATATCAGCTTCCATGGATGTACATACGTGTACAATATTATATAATAAATAAATATGCATGTATACATTATATATAGTAATATGTGTGTATGATGCCTGCATACATGTGTAATATATATTAGAAAGTCGGATCAAAGTGAGGTCATCTGTTGGCATGTATGTGATTGAATCACAACTACAGATTTGCCACCACTGGTGAAGATGTCAAACAGCATTTTGGACATGACATACAGCTGGTTCTGTATTGCGAATACTAATATTAGTCTGTTATTTATAGACACATCGCTGTGCCTAACAGGTTGACAAGAACACTGGAAACGCTGAAGTTTTCATCACAGTTATTGTCAATGGAACAGTTTGCATTTCGCTGTCAACTGTGTTTGTCTGTCACTTGGGTTTGAAACTTTGAAAACATGTCCGTTGACAAGGACAATTTACAACTGGCATTCAGCAGTGTTGACTGGGAACGGTAGATGCAGAGACGCATAACTGAAGGGGGCACATGGAAGTCTGGGGGCAAAGTCCCCCTGTTGTGTTTAAAAAATACAGTTATCTGTGAACGGTGGTAATGCAGCCAAAAAGATCATCCAACAAAATGTACAAATATCCCAGATATTTTCTACAATGAAATGTTTTCGTGGGTGCTGTGAAATCGGAAAGTTCATGTAGGATACCATGGCATATGAACTGTCACCTACCAGGTGTTATTGTGTTGGCAGATTAACTTTGTGTTCCACCATATGGAGGTAAGGGAAAGTCCACGCAAGATGTGATCTCTCGCCTAATGTGTGTCTTATTGTGTTGGTAGATTAACTTTGTGTTTGACCAAATGGGTGTGACGTGAAACTTGATGTCGACATGGTCCATCTGAACAGGCCCCTAATGTATATTGTTGTGTGTTGGCAGATTAACTTTGTGTTTGTGGAGGTGAAGAAAATATTCCTGTGATCCGTCTGACCTGTCCGCTAACAGTGTGGCATGTGTTCCCAGATTAACTTTGTGTTCACCAAATGGCTGTCAAGGGAAAGTCCATGCCGAATCAGATCTGGACCCTAACTCTATTACTGTGTTTATTAACTTTGTGTTCCACTCCGGGAGGTGAGGTGAGGTGAGGTGAGGTGAGGTGAGGTGAGGTGAGGTGAGGTGAGGTGAGGTGAGGTGAGGTGAGGTGAGGGAGGTCTGTGGAAGCTCATCTGTCCCCTACTGTGTGTTGTGTGTTACCAGAGAAACGTTGTTTTTGATAATGTGGAGGTGTAGAGAAAGTCCCATTTGGTGCAGACATGGGGCCAAATACAGTGAAATGTATTTAAATACTTTTTTGAGGGATTCAAATACAAGTACTTTTAAATGCAAATATATTTTAATACAAATACATCGGAAAGTTTTTCAAATCCTTTTCAATTTAATTTTCACATTCAGGACATATTACTATATAGGTAAAAGAAAAGCAAATTATATATCGAGAATTCAATCCATTTTTTGGTCTATAGTGCATTAAGGAGTCTTGTTATTACTAACTACATTGCAGTGACTGTACAAGGTGGCTTCTTGTGAATTACACTTCTTATACAGTGGTCTCAATGATTTTCACATGGTGGCTTAATTGCCTTTACCTTGCCATTATTTATGATTGAATTGCCAAAGGACACAGTACAATTACGTGACTTTTACGAATTCAATCAAGAATAATTTTAAATTGCAATTCATTAATAACCATGTTCTATGAATTTGAAAAAAATTATACAAGTATGTATTTGAAAAAATATTTGAAATATCAAATCCTTTAGGAAAGTATGATAAATACATACTACAATTTAAAAAAGTATTTAAATACATTCCCCGAATACAAATGTATTTGACCCCATGTCTGATTCGGTGTGCACATCTGATCTGCCCCCTTATGTACGTTTTGTGTGTGTTGGCAGATAAACTTTGTTTTGACCACATGGAAATAAGACCGTGCGGTCTTCTGATCTATCCCCTGATGTATGACATTGTGTTTTGGCAGACACACTTTGTGTTCGAACATGTGAGGAAGGGAAAGTCCCTACGGGATCTGATTGGCCCCATAAGTGTGTGTGTCATTGTGTGTTGGCAGATCAACTTTGTGTTTGACCGCATGGAGGTGACCCGTCCATTCAACGGTCCAGTGCTGCTTCTGGAGGAGGACCACTACGTGACTGAAGACTTCATCTACATCCTCCTGAAGATGTACCGCATGAAACACAAGTAAGCATTGCCTACGTCAGTGCTACAGCCTTCAGATGTTGTCATCACCGAATGTTGCATTCCCAGTCACTTCAATTCAAGACTTTGGCTGCAATCATACATTTTATCAGTAGGAACATCGTGTGAATTCTGAAAGTTGAATACTCAACAAGTAATGTAAATAAGGAGATAAAACTAAAAAACCGCAATTTAGCATTTGTACCTTTTTAGCATTTGATTCCTTTCAAGCAGCTTGTTTGAAATATGATAAATATTTATAATACGTTGTTGATGTTATGTTAGAGTTATTACTTACAGTTTCTTTTACAAGTTGATAATAGCAGCATTCACATAACGGTCTGACGAGTCTGAGGCAGTGTTGTGTTTGTCTGATTGCAGTGAATGCAAGGACTGCTCCATCTTTACGATAGGTCTCTATGTGAAGAAACTCACGTACGGCGCCGAATCATCACAGGTGAGGTGGAGTTATTATGGGGGGGGGGGGCGTCATACGTGTGATGATATCTACCCAATGTTATTACAGTGTCCATGTAGGGCTTTGAAATTATGTAAAAGCCTTGAATTTTATTGGACCTAATTCATAGCCGTTACATTGTGAATTTTACAAATTAGTCTAGAAAAGCAGCAGGCAGCATAGCATGTCTTAGCACTATGCCAGTATCAGCATTTGGAAAGCCGACGTATGAAATAATTCTCATGCTCAGACTGAAGTTCAAGATTGAAATTGACAAGCAGTCTGCTCACAAACATACTGTCCAGAATATGAGTTGTTGAGCAGTATGACTCATCTGTACTGCATTGTGTGGCCACCAGGTGGAGACAGTCTTCTGGCAGTCGACGAAGCACAACATGGGCATGTCGTTTAATCGCGACGTATGGAAACTCATCCGAAACTGCTCCAAGGTAAGTGGCCACTATTGATGAGAACACATTTTCCATTCGTTGATTCAAGGCAGAGGTGAATGACTTGATACGTGCTATTTTCATGCATGCATCATCGCTGCAGATATGCCAAAAGTTATCTATTGTGTTTACTTCATTTAAGCCAATAAATAAATAAATAAATACATTAGCTACTAGATGTAATTATATTCCCATAGCAATACTACAGATAAATGACAAAGACACAGCCCAGTAGATTAGCGCTTCTGTGGACTTATTTACCTATAAGTTATACAGTTTATATCACATAATTATTATGCAATTAGTATCATTATTAGCATTCTAATATGATAATTTTATGATAGATTAGCTGTTATTTGTTTTAATCATATACTTTTTTATTTTAGCATACTGACGAATAATAAGTAATGTAATGACTGTGTTATTTTATTTTACTATTTCTTGTATATGCTTATATTTATAATTATATATATATATGTGTGTGTGTGTGTATATATATATATATATATATATATATATATATATATATATAACAACACCACACACACACACACACACACACACACACACACACACACACACACACACAATATATTAATAATAATTTATCATCCATATATACATAATTTATATCTATTTTTAATAATAATTTATCATCCAGTTTTTGCTACTATTTGTACATTTATGTAAAGGGCCTGAGAGCAATACTGTTGATTCGGGCGATATACAAATAAATTGTATTATTATTATTAAATGGGTCTAAATGATTTGTATGATAAATAATATCATAATAATCATGATTTCAGTCTGTCATCATCACCAACAGCTTTGTGTTGTTGTTGTTGCAGTCATTCTGTGAGTTTGACGACTACAACTGGGATTGGTCACTACAATACATCACGATGACGTGTATGTCACAGAGACTAAAAGTGATGACGGTCAAATCTCCGCGAGTACATCACATAGGCGAATGGTGAGTAACTCACACCTGGGATGACACACCTCAGTGTGTGAGTGAACAACATTCACTGTGAGTGAACAACATTCACTGTGAGTGAACAACATTCACTCACCTGACTTATAGTATCAGGAAACTTCCCACGTGTCATGGTGACTCGGGATTTAAAATGACATTCAATTCAATTCAATTTATTTCAAAACACACAACATTAAAAAGCAAGCAATACAAATACAAATAATAATAATGGTACAAATGAAATACAATTAAGAAATATGTTTTGAAAAGGAGTAGACATGAAGTGAAACACTTATATGTGTGCTCCATTCGAAAACTACTTGTCACATATGGCTCAAATTTGGTATGTAGTTAAGATATAGTATTCTAAGATTTATCATCAGCTATCATAAAAGTGCATGCATTTGCCTAATTGCTTATTTTGTGAAAAAACTACTTTTTTGGTTGGCACTGAAAAGTTCATGAAAATAGTATGCTACAAACAATTTCAAGTGTTCATTGAAAATTAACAAAATGAGGCTTGGTTGAACAGGATCAATACAAAAGATGTTTTTAAGAAATCATTTTAATGTTGATTAACAGTTTGGAACAAAGTACATAAACACGATAGGCATCACACAAAAGACATGTTTGATAACATAAATAAGTTTATTTCTGCTGTACAGCGCAATATTTATGACTAATTTTCATCTACTTTGCCGTGTTCAGCATTAATGAAAGATATAAATTGAAATTGTAGAACTGGTAATAATAATGTTTATTTATAAAGTGCAATTTTAATTAAAATGCTCAAAGCACTCTACAAAATACATAACTATATAACTACCTGGTAACTAATTTAGCAACATTAAATATAACATAGATGTGGAAAATAACATAAATTTAGTGAAATTATGATGTAATGTCATGTCTGAAAAAAAAATTCATTTAAAGATGAAATATCTAATGAAAAAGCGTAATTACAGAACATAAATCATAACAAAAGTAAAAGATGAGGCATGAATATAGAATTTGATTTACAATATCTCATTACCCAATTGTAACATGTAGTTAGGCATCCTCAGTGACCTTTACTAATGAAGTTGCCGTCTGTGTGTTCCTCAGTGGCATCCACCACAAGGGCAAAGCTATGTATCCTAATTGACCTTTGACCTGTACTAATGAAGTTGCCACCTGTGTGTTCCTCAGTGGCATCCACCACAAGGGCAAGAACTGTGACCCGGCAGTGAAGGTCCATCAGATTGAAAACCTGCTGAAGGCAAGTGCAGGAAACCTCTTCCCGCCGCAACTCACCGTCACCGGCAACCGTGCTGCCCCCAAGCGGCTGCCGAAGCAGAACGGCGGCTGGGGGGACATTCGAGACCACAAGTTGTGTCTGTCGTTTGCAAGCGCACCGCCGAGGTAACGATCACAGGGCCATAGCAGCGTCTACCTCAGACACAGTGACCGCGGGGACTGTCAGTCTCGTGGTGGCCTTGTAGTGGCCTCATTGGCCTGTGTTGCTGGTTGGTTATGACATCAATGGCCTGGGCCAGAATTCGAGGCAACAACAAGCATCTAGGCCATAATAGCTTCTTGGGAGCTTCTGGGGCCATAGCAGAATGTGGGCCAGCGCAGATGTCTGGAAGGACAATTGGCGTCTTCTGCAGACAGCAACAGATGCTTGTGGTTTGGACAGTAGGATGTGGAGATGTGTAACCACTGAGTAGTGAGCCGGTGAGGTGACCGGCGACACAGTGTGGCTGTGATGAGGTGCTGTGTGGTCAGATGTCCACCTTGCCCCACACACAAAGCTAGCATTGGCCAGTCAGTGGTCAATGCAGCAGGTGTGCTGATCTCATACAGGTGGTCTGACACGCATGACACCCCAACACATTAGTTGCAGTACTGTAGATACAGCAGTACTGTAGATACAGCAGTACTGTAGATACAGCAGTACTGTAGATACAGCAGTACTGTAGATATAGCATTACTGTAGATACAGCAGTACTGTAGATACAGCAGTACTGTAGATACAGCAATACTGTAGATACAGCAGTACTGTAGATACAGCAGTACTGTAGATACAGCAACACTGTAGATACAGCAGTACTGTAGATACAGCAACACTATCAATACAGTATTATGGATGCAACAACACTATAGATATGACAGTACTGTTGAATGTTGTTGGAACAGTACAGCTGCACACAGCCATTGCCAGAGACAAGGTCACAGTATACAGTGCAATCTTAGACATATCAACATAAGTGTTGTATCTTTCCAAAGATAAAGGAGACAGTTTGTAATTTCACACCACCAACCACGCTATTACACGCACCACCTCAAGACAGCACTTGTGTGTTTCTGACATCAGTGTCACAATGACAAGGTGTTATTCCTGAAGTCTGGTATCATTTTATATGAGTCTTGTTAGACTCCGCCCGCCTCTCTGGCGAGGTGTGTTAGGGTCGCATCTCTGCTTGGGTTTGTATGAAAGCTAAGATTGGGGCCTGTCTGATAAAGTGAATGTTTTGCCTTAGAGAGTTGTGATATCAGAATTGTCGCCCGGATATCTGGCAACATTTTATGTACATATTCTCTGCGATGTTGTTTTGTACGAGTCTTGTGTGGTTGTACCGCATGTGTATACGTTGTGGTTGTACTGCATAGTTATACGTTGTGGTTACATTATATTTCTGTTTGACGTGGTAACAAGGAGCGTTGTGTTACCAAATGTGTAGCCATATAAACTGTTCATTTGGTTCTAGTCGGAAGCAACTGATGGTGTGACTAGTCAATCGCAAGTCACGTCTTACATTTTTATTAATATATATATACAGCGTATATACAACGTATCTACTTTTGTAGGTATTTAATGAACCAAGCAAGCGTGTAAAGATATATTTAGTGTTTGTGAATCTGTTTCTGTAATCAAAATTGAAATTATCAATATTTATTGGAATGTTCACGGAACAAGTAAAGATAATTATACATTTGTGGCTAAACAATTGGAAGGAAGGAAGCTTTTATCTGCAATTTATAAATATGTCTTGGTTGCATTTGTTTAAACTCCCACCTACTTTCTTTAAGTCCTTCATATAACACGTTTGACCAGTTTCAAGTACTTTATATAACCTGATTAATACAAAGCCGTAGTTTTCTTAACATCGCAGAAAGAATTGATTTAGTATTTATATTTTCTCTTTCAAAGTGTGAATGTTTTTTGCCATGTGCAAAAAGTTGTTTTTAACAAAATTAATAATACATTTCCACAAACAAGTAAACATGTCATTCATGGTAGATACTACATAGGTTTGATGTTTTGTTAAGCAAAATATCTGCAGAAATGTAATTGAGGCAGAACACATTTATGGAAGTTATTTGTGTTTTATATTATTGTTCCATGTTTTCACATTTAGTTAATGGTTAATTATTAGATGTGACTGCAGAACTGAACAAATGAAGGTGGTGTAGAGTTTTAGTACTGTCTGTCTGTCTGTCTGCCTGTCTGTCTGCCTGTCTGCTTGCCTGCCCAAGTGCCAGTCGGAGTGTCTGTCTGAGTGTGTTTGTCTCCGTCAGTCCACTGAATTTTCAACTTTTGTCAAGTCGATCCTGAACTTGTCTGAACCCATATGTTTATATAAATAGGTAATATTATTTGTCATGTGTGATTACAGCCGTTGACTTGACTATCAGAGAGATAGGGAAATGACGGTTCATGGCTATGAGACTATTTTTAACACTGGCGGTGAAATATTTGACTATTGTAAGAAAAGTCCCAAATAAAAAAATCTAATACTTGGTTGTACATGAAATGTCTGTGTTCCTATCTTTTAGAAGGTTCTACATCTGAATGCAGAAGGAGTTTTTCTGGAATATTTCTACGTGATGTTTTTGCTATGACTTAACTAAAAATGATAATTACATAAACTGTTTCCAAATGATCAATGAACAGTTTAGACAAATGCATAAATTGTGTAATACTGCAGACATCCAGTCTGACCCCTTGACCAATACATTTTTTTTTCTCCTACCGGTAGAAAAGGATGTAGGATTATAAGTAAATGACTAGCTTTTATTTTAACTACAATTGCGTTTAAAAAGACAATGCCAGTTGGTAGACTGACTGTCCACGGAAGTGTACAAACCAGAGATGGAGTAATCGTACTCGTGTACTTGTACTCGTACTCGAGTACGAGTACTTTTTGAGTACTCGTACTCGTACTCGAGTACGAAGGAAAGTAATCGTACTCGTACTCGAGTACATTACCAAAGTAATCGTACTCACGATTACTTCTCACGATTACATTTCTTTCATATGAACAGTTCCAAGCAAATGTATTATACAGATAAAAATGGCAATATTAGAAGTAATCTAATAAATGTAATAATAATCAAGGTATTCATTTTCTATTACTGTTGAGCATTTCAGTTAAATAAATATTCAGTCAAATTTCCCTAATTAATACCTTCTCTTCCCAGAGAAGCAACATCTCCTCACCCTCTGGCTTAGTACAAAGTACAAGTTATATTGTGACAGTCCCTGGGAAGCACTGCAGGAGATAAGCATCCCCTAACATCTTGCTTTGTAATTTTAGAAGCCAGGCCACAGCCCCACCTGTACTGTTTGCTCTGTCAGTATGGTGTGAATGACTGGTCATATTTCCAACATCCAGAATCCTGACTGGGTCTGGGTGGTTAGCTGCTAAATCCCTGTCTATTATGTTTAATTAAATGCAAACTGTAAACCTGTCTAAGTCCACAACCATTCTGTGTTTGTCCCATCCAGACATGGGGTCAAATACATTGAAATGTATTTAAATACAAATATTATTGAGGGATTACAAATACTTTTTAAATATAAATGTATTTAAATATGAATACATTGAAAGGTATTTCAAATACTTTTTCATATATTTTTCAAATACTTTTCATTTTGTATTACTAAGTAGGTAAAAAAAAAGCAACACATATTGATTGAGACATCTAGTTTATAGGCATAATTAGTGTTTTGCTCATATGATGACAGGCAGACCAGTGCTAAGGAGTATTGTTATTGCTAACTGCATCACATGACAACTGACTGAAAGAGGTAAAGGCCAAAATATATTGTTTGTATGTTAAGCCAGGAGGTCCATAATAATATAACGCCTATGTTGCCCTCAGAAGAGACACTGTTAATCATTGCTAGGATGTTGTGCGGAAGGCTCAACTTCAAAGTCACCCAGGAAACCAGAATAACCTGGTGCCAATTTGAAGCCTGACTAAAGAACAAAAGGGGATATTGACCTATGGTCACTGTTAGGTCCATCCTCTGGCTGTGAGCAAACACAAGTTGTGGTCACTGCAGGGCCAGGGGGAAGGAAGCCTGCTGTTAAGTGTCTTCATCAGTAATTAGCACTGTTGGGTGAAGTTGCAGTGCATTAAGGTAATCAGTTTGGCAGGCATTACATGTGACAGTGAAAAAGAAATGTTGATACTGACAATATATTGCAAAAAAATATTTGAACAACTCAAATACTTTAGGAAAGTATTTAACTACAAATACTTTTAATTCCTAAACATCAAATACAAATACTTTAAAAAGTATTTAAATACTTTCAAATACAATTGTATTTGCCCCCATGTCTGGACCCATCTGATATACTACTCTTTTGAATATGCCCCCCTGGTTTTGAAGTGTTGTTATTGATCATGTGTATTTGAAATTTTTAAATGCCTCCTATTTGTATTTGATTCAGAAACCATATTTAAATTATTAATCCAGCATTAATTCATCCAATACCTGAGAAATTCGTCTAATTATTAATAATAATAACACCTGGATAGTGGATAGCAGTAATCAGTTAGAACATTAGTGATACAACAACAGAACAAGAATGACACCTAGGGATTCCATGAAAGTCGCCTTTATGTTAGAAACAGGATATTCATTAAAGTAATCATGAAAGTAATCATGATTACATTCTAAAGTAATCGTACTCGTACTCGAGTATATTGTAAAGTAATCGTACTCGTACTCGAGTACATTTGTTTTCTGAGTACTCGTACTCGTACTCATGCATGTTCAAAGTAATCGTACTCGTACTTGAGTACATTTGTATTGTACTCACTTCATCTCTGGTACAAACAGATGGAGTCGGACCACATTTGCATTTTCCATAGGCGACCATTAGAACGTTTCCTTCATTTCCAACTAATCTTGATGAGCTCTGTTACTGACAATTTCACATCATATTTACCCTCATAGACAGAAGTTCTCAAGCTCCCACAAACTTCTTTCAAACCTTACACCCCTCCATTTCTGCTTGAACCACCCACGGATTGCCCCTGATTACATCACCAAGCAAAATGACAAAAATGCACCAACTGACCGCTGTCGTAATTTGACAGCTCTGATGCCACGCTGCACGAAAACATCATTTCTAATCACTCCACACTACATATGTGCTCACAGAAATTCAGACAACCTGCATAATGCTGCTTTTAAAGGGTACTCTGGTCGGGGAATGGCGGATGAGCACCTTATTGTGGTCTTACATCAGATAGAGGCAAATGGACCTAAGCATCTAGGAGGAGATCCAGCATAATGACGCCCAAAGTTAGCCAGATTGAGAAATAAAACCCACAAAAATGAAAGTAACATGTTCAATGATTCAATTGAGATTTATTGAAATAAATAACACACTTATAGTTCACACAGTGAACAACATGCAAAGGCAGGACAGACGTCCTTAGAACAAACGTCCTAGTGGTAGGACACCCAACTTGGGAGGTTTATTGTGCTGATGTGTCTTCTCCAAATGGGCTTCTAGGTCAGAGGTCAAATGAGTTCACACGCCAGCTCCCAAAGAACTGACTTTAATTCAAAACAGTCAACATACTGGCTCAAACAGGTAACATTGTGGCAATGTTGAATATATTTCTTCAAAATCAATACACCCAACAAGTCAATATACCAACTGGTAGAAGACTTCTGGATAAGTGACAACATTATTTGTTGGATAAAGAAAATAGTCTCGATAAAAGTGAAATATTCCGAAGGACGTTCAGTAAATTAGCCTGGAGGTTAGATGGAAATTAGTTGGAACAACGCCACTGGTGTGACACAGTAAGCTCTACTCTCAAACCTAAACACATGAAGTCAGTCACATATGACACTGTAGGTCAAACCTTGAGGTCAAGTCAGGTAACACTGAGGTCATGCTACTGGTCGTTTGCATGTTTACCTGAAACTGTAAAATCGATCATCACAACTGTCACAAGCAACAAATGTTGAGATAAGATTTACCTCTGCCAAGAGCGAAAACGATGACCATTAAATAACAGCAAATAACATTGTGACACCCATTTAGGGCGTGTACCCTGCCGTATATAGCGTCCCATGTTAGTGGCTTATCGAACCAGCCTGAGTGGGACAATAACATATTTTGTAAATCTGCAGAAATAGAACTCTTCACGCATATCCAGAACATTTCCCACATCTTCATTCAAGTATTATTTACTGATTTTATGCCAGGTATAAACTATACATCAGTGTACAACCATTCGCGCAGCACAAGGTCAATCTCCTTGTACTGTGATGCCATGATTCATAAAAAATTATTCCCTTCCTGTTTGAAAAACATTTGCTAATAAAAATCGTACCACACACTGATTTATTTTAACTGCCGACATCGCCGTAGCTGTATCAATTCGTATACACCTGTACGATGTATTTATTCACTTATTTACAATTCAAACAAACTTTCCACATCAGACCCAATTAAAAATGTCCCTGTGTTTTGACGACGTAACAAACTGTATCCATAACATTCCATTATTCTTGTGGACCCATGATATTTTAATTACATCTAAATCAGAAAATCAAAAGTAATAAATACGCAGAAATTACAACATGGTATTACCAACAACATTGACATAAAATGAAACTATCAGCAAAGACAATTAACACTAGAAACTGAGTTCTGGAGGAGTTACTCGATTATTCTAACAGCTAGTTTTCTCTTCCAGATGATTTAAAATCTAAAGAAAATTAAAATAAATCAGGACATTAATGCCCTCAACTTAGGGCTAGTAATTAGACTCCAAGAGCTAGTGTCAACATAAATTCTGTGACCTGGTTTGTTTTTTAGCCAGTAGCATACTGGGAATGTCCAACAATTTACAAATATACTCTGGGAGTATTTATCAATAGATACAGTCAGGTGTGCTATGACAGAACCCTGCAAAGTAAAAGAACAGTCAGAAATTATGCATTTTGTTGATAAAGCACAATAAACGTCTCGCCGTTGTTGCAGAGTAAACTTGCACACAAAGTAGCCAACCATGGTGTGCTGTCAAACCTGATATGACCAAAATATTCTGTGTTGAAATGCAAGTTTCTGTCAACGTAACAAACCCAGTGTGTCAAACTAAATAAGCTCATTACCCTGTTTGGCACAAGTTCATGTTAGTAACGACTTGCGTAACATTGCAGAGTTGTGCGTTAACTATATATTTACCTTGAGATTATCTATCTGAACATGTGCACCCATTTCCTTTAGGGTAGCCTAGTAGTCCACAGTCCACACCCAAATGTTTTACCTATCCAAGTGTTCATGACTTTGTATACACAAGCCACTGTTGTAGTTTTACTGGTACTTGTGGACTGGGTGTATGCTGTATTTCATCAATGCACTACGTATATTTCCAAACTACTTGCACAATTACTACAAATCCAACCAAAGGATTGTCAAATTCTAAACATGCCCCATCTATTTAATGTCAGGCAATGTAATGATGTAATGTGACGAATCTCTTCTAAATCAGTTACTATTGAGTATTGGTAAGTTGTACTATTATTTTGAGTTGTTATATTTATAATTAATCACAACTAAATAAAAAGTTACATATTCTTTGTGAACTATAAATCGGCATAACATTAGATTAGTAAAATTTGCATACTTAAGAATTGCTCAGTTGCATTCATCACAGTTTGTATCAAATATCTGTCTGTTGTTTCGTGGACAGTTTTCTGCTTTTGATATTTATAAGGTGTCATATAATACTGTCTGAGCCTTCTTGTGTTTAATATAACTCTTACAGGCAAAGCCTCCCATATTAGATGGAATCTCCACGTAATATCCTAAGTCATCCCTTAATATAAACGCCTGGGGCAATAGCTGAAATGCAGGCATTTACATTATAATAAAACCGCACAGGAACCAATATTACAAACAATATCAGGGTATGCATACTCTTTCTAGGTTTTTGTAATATTGATTACTGATATTTCATGATAACTGTCTGGATATGTTCAAGTGAACTCATAGAACACTCGCACACTCGCGTAAACAAACAACATTCAAACCCAATGAGCAACTGATACTAACACAACATGATATATAAATCTCCCATTATAAGAGACCCCAGAAATGCAAATAGGCATTGGCGTGTATTTGCAACAATCAGTTGCCAATAGTGCTTTCAGACCATACAAATTCTCATATCAAATAATATTGTTTGAATGTGTTGTAGTTTGAACTGATGTACAATTGTTCATGTCTTGTGTTTGCTTCGTTATGTGTGGTTCAATAGTCATACGACTATAGTAGTTTCTACATTTTAGACACTTAGTGGAAGCTGCCTAGGAAGACAGATTACACACATCAGATACTTCTTGGTGTTTCCAACACTCAGCAAGTCTCACATATTGTTCTTACAATGTTATCATCTTATGCAGTCTCATTCAACTACTCAGCCTTTTCACAAGATCACTGCCGACCTGCCTACGCTAGCTGTGAGGGTGGTCACTGCCAGGGTGCTTGTATTCCTCAGTGGTTCTTTATGTCCCAGACCAAGTCAGGGCCGACATTTACCGTGATCTCAGAGTCACGAGCACTACAGTCCCCAATATAGAGAGCCAGGTTTTACACCAAACATGCCATGCCTGTCTGGTCTTGGTACTGAACCAGCAGATGTGCTAACCACTACACTACGGCGTGTCCCCAATCAATGTGCCGACACCCATTTAGTTAGTACAGTACAACTATTCAATTAGTACAGTACAATCACTCAGTTAGTACAGTAAAACCATCCAAATAGTACATTACAACTCTTCACTCACTACAGCCACCATATTAGTACAGTACAAACACTGAGTTAGTACAATACAACCATTCACATGGAGTTATGGCAGTACAAATTCTAAGTTAGTACAGTACAAACATTGAGTCGGTACAGTACAACCATTCATTTAGTACAGTACAAACATTAACTTAGTACAGTACAACCACTCAGTTAGTACAGTACAACCATTCATTTAGTACAGTACAAACCCTTCACTTAGTACAGTACAAACCCCTCAGTTAGTACAGTACAACCATTCATTTAGTACAGTACAAAAACATTAAAACCTTTAAATAAACCCGTACAAAACCCCTCAGTTAGTACAGTACAACCACTCAGTACAGTACAACCACTCAGTTAGTACAGTACAACCACTCAGTTAGTACAGTACAACCACTCAGTTAGTACAGTACAACCACTCAGTTAGTAGAGTATTTCCATTAATTCTATGATTACAAATGTTTATGCTGTCATTAACTTTACTAGGAGAAAGGTCCCTGCTCCACACAGATGAGCAGATGAATCCTGCCAAATGTCATCCCCATGACGAACCATCAGGAGAAAAGGGTTAACATACTGCGTCGTACACGCGTATGCCTGTTCGATTGTTGTCAGCTGATTAAAAATGCAGAAATATGAGCTCTTAACGCTGGGACAAGCAAGGTTTGCACAAACGCATAGAAGAGATAATCTGGTACAAAGATGTAAATGCGTGAAAGTATAATTTTTTAATGTTTTGCTTTGTAAACTATAAGAATTGCAGTGTCTGTGGCTGAAGCAGAAGTATGTTAATAGTGTATAAGTCTATAAGAAGTGTTGGGCTCAGTCTAACAGTCAACTCACAATGTGTTTAGCCCATAAATCAGCTTGCAATGTAAGGAACAAAGGTTAGAGCCCAACCATTAGCAGTGTTTGGAAGTAATAGAGCCCATCCAGCCATGCACAATGTATTTGTATGGTCTCAGGGTTAGAACTCATCCGTCAGCCAATGATGTGTTTGTATGGTCGCAAGGTTAGAGCCAATCCATCACCCCACATTTTGTTTGGATGTGTTCTCAGAGTTAGAGCCTATCCATCACCCCACATTGTGTTTGGATGTGTTCTCAGAGTTAGAGCCTATCCATCACCCCACATTTTGTTTGGATGCGTTCTCAGAGTTAGAGCCTATCCATCACCCCACATTTTGTTTGGATGCGTTCTCAGAGTTAGAGCCTATCCTTCAGCTAGTGTAGTTATAAAGTGTCAGATTTAGAGCCCACCCTTCAGCCCTCAATGTGTTTGGATGCGTTCTCAGAGTTAGAGCCTATCCTTCAGCTTATGTAGTTGTAAAGTGTCAGATTTAGAGCCCACCCTTCAGCCCTCAATGTGTTTGGATGTGTTCTCAGAGTTAGAGCCTATCCTTCAGCTAGTGTAGTTGTAAAGTGTCAGATTTAGAGCCCACCCTTCAGCCCTCAATGTGTTTGGATGCGTTCTCAGAGTTAGAGCCTATCCTTCAGCTAGTGTAGTTGTAAAGTGTCAGATTTAGAGCTCACCCTTCAGCCCTCAATGTGTTTGGAGCCCACACTTTTTTATCAGGTCTCACGAGTAGAGTCCACAATACGCAACAATCACACAATAAAATCTCCATTGCTCACACATGCACACACAAATTTATTTATTGTTTATATGTTATAAGCTTCCTAGTGAATCATTAACGACACGCCACGCCGACAGCGTCAATCCAGTACAACCACACGAAATGCGCACTAATCCGTCACGGGAAGACGCCGTCAACAGAATGGTTCCGTATCACACAAATGTATAATTTAAGACTCCGAGCTACAGTTCATCATTCGTCGTCTGTCTCATCGTCACTCGACAGGTTCTGGTTGCAGCCACCAGAGGGCACTGTGTGGGCGGTCGACTGGAGCACCTGTGCCAGTTGTCGGTATCGATCGAGCCACTCGTCGACCATCTGACGAACGAGCTCCGGCCGTGCCGTCAGCTGCTGTTCCGCCACCAGGAGGCCGCCGTCAGTCATGTGACAGTCCATCCACATGTGGAAGAGGCCCTCTTCACGGCCGAACTGAAAAAATTGGACACACAGACATACTAACGGAGCACCTTCAGTCAGAGATGCTGACATTGTGGCAATATTCAGAAACTTACTCTAAAACATCTCATCCTGACTGCCTATGTATGTTGGTTGTTTGTTGGTGTGACACTTCAGTGAAACTGAGTATTATGCTTACTTAACTCAGCTCTTAAGCTTTTAATATAACTTGTCAGTCACACTTACACGAATCAGGGTATTATACTTACCTGACTCAGCTCTTAAGCTTCATTTGATTTTATCAACTCAGTTCAGTTTTGTATTTAACATTAAACATATTTATTTAGTTTATTGACCAGTGTATTTAATTTCCCATATCAAATTTGTTATTGTCTTCTAATACAATTTTATTTATCTAATTGCTTTAAAATGTAATTTGTTTTAACATGTTATTGGCTTTTTAACCTGGTTACCTATATATGATATATGATGCATCAGAGAGTACTATTCATAATAATAATTACGGGTAGTGTCCAATTCAATGGGATATCTTCGACTGCAATTCTAAATTCTGCTACTATTTTTAGTGTTGAAATCGGCCACATTTTTGTCATAAAATCTGCATTTTCGATTTGAAATATATAATATTCGCATACAAATGAAGCGATATCAACGTATGATAGTGGAACTAACATGGGTATTTATTTTTACAGTTCTGCAGTTGTTTTATCATAAAAGTGGACATAAAAGTGACAAATTGTTGACTTTATTTACACAAAGCTCAACAATACAGGTTTGTCAATTTCTGGATGATTTTCCTCATCTGAATAAGTTAACAATATTAATTCGAGGGAAACAATTTCTGTACCTCCGACGCTGGGAGGAAGTGGATCGGAAGCAGCTTCCCCTCACTGTCCGTCAGCGGAAGGTACGCCCTCTGGTGGTCACCGCAGCCATCGTTGTTGTCAATGTTCGCTCCGGCACCGATATTTTCATCTTCCGTGTCAGCCTCCATCGAGATGAGTGCCGAGAAGTGCCCCCTGGTGTAGCCAAGAGCAAGCGGTGTCCGCCAGCAGAAACTCTGTTCCCATAGCAACGGCAAGTAGACACCTGGTGAGCAGAGAATATATATATCAAGTAATTGTCAATATGGTAAAATTACACATTTTCTATAGGAAGAATTTGAATACGATTGTAACTCATATGACTAAACATAACACATCTGGGGGTGAAAGTATCGATTTAATTTTTTAATTTTAGACACAAAAAGTGGCAAAGTGTGGGGTGATATATGACACCCAATGCCCGGACTGCAACCAGCACTACATTGGGAAAACAGCAAGACCACTGGGCACACGAATTAAAGAACACCTACCACCAGTGTTCAATGAGGGATGTAAAGATCCCATATTTTGAAGAGAATTGGCATAGGAGAAAAATCAAGGAGGTCATTAGCATACACTAAACAGACATTGGTCAGGAACTCCCACCGGTCATGCTCCAGCTTGTGTCACATGATGTAGGTCATGTGACACGACCGTGAAATTCAGTCTGCTGAAGAAGGCTGTGAGATGCAGCCGAAATATATGCAGAAAGCAAAAACGTTTCTTGAGAGGTAACTAATTTACTAAATAAATCTACAAGTTGTAATAATGCAATTTGGCATTACACAGGTGACTTTGGTGTGTCTTGGACTGAATGACACACGACGTGGTGTGTAAATATCTAACATTGCTTCAGATGGACCAATTCAGCCACCTGTAACTTTGCAACAAGTGAATTTAGAGGATTCTTCTGATGTGGGAATTTTTTCCCTTTTATAGAATGCTCACACGTCTGTTTGTTGGACATCAAAGGGCATTGTGATTAAGTTCACTTTGGCACTGTTGCCAATAAAACTTGTTTTGAAAGTGGATATTTTGTTTACCAATCGAACAGATAATAATTTCAAATTGAGAACACTGCTAAATACGTAAAGGGAGGGTGCCAGCTGTCCAGAATTGGAAGAGCAGTAATTTGTAACAGGAAGTCAGCTATCTAGAATGTGGAAAAGTTAAACATCAAAGGGTATTGCGGTTAAGTCTGCTCGCCTCAGCATTATTGCCAATCAATTTTGTTTTGAAAGTAGATGTTTTGTTTACCATTTGAACGTGTACAGGTGGAATCTTTCAAGTTGTGAACATTGTTCCGAGCTTAATAAAGTAAGAAAACACAGATTGGCAGGCAGTAAACCTTCAATATGCATTTTATAGTAAAAAGAATGTAATATTAAATGAAATAATTAAACGTAGGAGCTGGCTGGCATCCTTGCTTAATTTGGAATATTATATAACAAATTAAAATCTAGAAGCAGACCCCCTTGTCCTACAATTAGGAGGTAGAACACAATGAGAGAAGGACTGTATGATATGTACAAAACCAAGAAGGAAAACTGCTAATTCTCATCATGCACCACACCCTGCCAGGGTGCAGATGGAAGATGAAGCAACCGTGACAAATGGCTGATCCCTGCCAGGGAGCAGAGGGAAGACGAAGCAACCGTGACAAATGGCTGATCCCTGCCAGGGAGCAGAGAGAAGACGAAGCAACTGTGACAAATGGCTGATCCCTGCCAGGGAGTAGAGGGAAGATGAAGCAACCGTGACAAATGGCTGATCCCTGCCAGGGAGCAGAGAGAAGACGAAGCAACTGTGACAAATGGCTGATCCCTGCCAGGGAGCAGAGGGAAGATGAAGCAACCATGACAAATGCTGATCCCTGACAGGGAGCAGAGGGAAGATGAAGCAATCGTGACAAATGGCTGATCCCTGACAGGGAGCAGAGGGAAGATGAAGCAATCGTGACAAATGGCTGATCCCTGACAGGGAGCAGAGAGAAGACGAAGCAACTGTGACAAATGGCTGATCCCTGACAGGGAGCAGAGGGAAGATGAAGCAATCGTGACAAATCGCTGATCCCTGACAGGGAGCAGAGGGAAGATGAAGCAATCGTGACAAATCGCTGATCCCTCACCTTGGAATCTCGCCAGTCCAATGTTTTCACCCCGGAAACTCTTCACAAACTTGATGCCGTACACAATGATTGGTCGACGCAGAATGTGGGCCAGGGCAAAGATGTGAATCTGCTCCAACGAGGCTCCTGGGAACAGGGTCAACATTTGGGGTTACAGCCTGTACACGTTGTAAACACGAATTACGAGTATATTTATTTCAGATAAAACAACCCATGTACCTATACGTGCAAATAAATAGCCATTAAAAAGTAATGAAAAAAATATGAGTAAATTAAAATTAAATAAAGTTATCATAAGTTAGATTATGTAAAAGCATAGTATAACTGATAATGATTAAATTATTGTTTAAATAATAATAAAATTAATAAAATTATCAATACCCATGGTATATGTACAAGACGGGATATCAATCTCACTGTTTTACAGTGACCAGATATTTGGCCCAATTACTTCACATTGGACCATTTACTGTATCAATACAATTGTACATAACTCTTATCATGTCGTTAGTTACGCTGAGAATACATTTTTGAAACCATAAATATTCTTACACATTAGGATATCAAATGTATCGATTGTATCATTAACAGACACGCTACTTGCACTGTCCCATCTGTGAAAAGTAGACATCATACTGTATAATCTTATAGGTGTCATGCCACTTGAACTAAACTATGTTTAATATTGCCACCAGGCCTCTGGTAACAGTAGTAGAATAGTGTAATGTGAAGATTATAAATATGGATGGACCAGTAACTGTAACAATTTGGACAAACAAAATGGTATTGCAGAGTAATAGGCACCAATGTAAGTTTAAATTAAGTTTTGCATATAAGTTATCTGGTTATTTATTTACACACAAAAAACAGATTCCACTGGTTACGGGGCTGGCAACCTTTCTGATTGGAGGTTCAAATGTTGCTTGCAGTGGTTTATCTTGGCATTGTCATCAGCAGGTTTCACTTGACAGTTTGCCAACTAAAAATTAAGCAATGGTGCTGCCATCTAGTGGCCACACGTGGCAATGTTAACATACCTAAAAGTAAAATGTTATCTTAAGTATCTACATTTAAAAAAAATAAAGAAGATAATGATGTTGCCACATACTGTTTAGATATGATCATGTCAACAGAACCCCCGATATGTTTGAGAGTTTGACGTGGTTTTATAATCAAGTGATCAATGTAAGTGCTGCCACCTACTGATCATATACAACATTAACATTACCAGAAGTTTGGATGTAAATCGACTGAGACTACAGTGCGGCTACCTTGTGACCATACATAATGTTTATAGACCGTGGACACTGCACCACGCAGAGAGCACCGTATGAAGACTTTGCCAACCACTTACAGTTATATAGCTCACAAACACTCGCATGCACGCATGCGTGTACGCATGCACATATTCCTTTGTAAGAGCCAAGACATAAATATTCACTAATTGTTTTAGGGTTTACTTTTTATTTCAGCTACAATGCTATAATATCCAATGCAGTTGTAATTACCTCGGGTACACTATTGTTCTTATACATAAAATTACCAAAAAATAACATCCTGTACAAATAAAACTTAATGCTAGCATTTCTTTTAAAGTGATTCGTGAGACGGCAATCTGACAGTACCTGGTTGACTGGCGAGACTAAGCAGAACGGCCCAGTCACGTGACCACTGGTTCTCGTCGAGAGTGAAGTGAAGTGACTGAGCCTGTAACGTTTCTGTCTCTTTCCAACGAGAATAAAACCTGCAAATTTACAGTAATTATTAATGCTAGAACACATACGGTGTCACTGTGACAACTGATCCTAATTTCTTCTCAGACCATGTTCACACAGACCATGTTCACACAGACCATGTTCACACAGACCATGTTCACACAGACCATGTTCACACAGACCATGTTCACACGGACCATGTTCACACGGGCCATGTTCACACGGGCCATGTTCACACGGGCCATGTTCACACGGGCCATGTTCACACGGCCATGTTCACACAGGCCATGTTCACACAGGCCATGTTCACACAGGCCATGTTCACACAGGCCATGTTCATACGGGCCATGTTCATACAGACCATGTTCATACAGACCATGTTCATACAGACCATGTTCATACCCCTCCACCACTGTTGCACCCAGAATGTTCCTGGAACAATTCGCTAATAATAATAATAATAATTTTTATTTGTAAAGCGCCATATATCCGGAAACATTTCCGCTCAGAGGCGCATAAAATACATTGTGATACATACATATTAAAAATATCATAATCAGTTTAAACTTACATGTAAAGACGAAATGTTAAATGATAATAAATAGATAAATTTAATAAAGCTTCTAAAAGTCGTAGTTCATAAGCTAAACTTATCAGCAATAAATAGATAAAATAAAATAATAAATAAATAATAAAATATATTAATAACTTAATAATAAAGTAAGTAAAAAAAGGCAAAACTATAATTACAGTTAAAATAAATTCATTATAAAATACCCTACAAATAGTTTACAAACGCGGCCTTAAAGAGACATGTTTTTTTTAAGTTGGACCCCTGACAACTGGACACGCAGAAACGTCAACCTGTGATTAAATGTTCTTAAACTATGGAGAATACATTTAAATTACATTTACTTCTTCCCAATACTAGTAAGTTAAATCTGACAGTTTCAAGGAACTGGACTTTGTGTTACTACAAGTAATATGAAAATAACAACACCACGGATAAACAAAATTTAAACATGATAAAACATTTTGATATGTAAATAAACTTATGCGTGCCGCTGTGTGGTGATTACTCTACTCACGCAGTGGCGCCCTCACACAGGCTGTCGGCGAGTGCGCGTCGGAGCGTGTTGTCGCTGTCAAAGATGCCCCATGATGCCTGGAGCACGGAGTCGAGGAGACAGTCTCCGGCCGTGCGGTTCCACAGCGCGTACAGCCGACTGCCCAGTCGCTCCGTGATCTCTGCACTCCAGTTGATAATGGGCTCCTCATTCTCCAGCTCTATAACACACAAGTCCAGTCACTGGCCACAGACTGGGTGACCACGAACTGACTGGCTGACCACTCACTGATCATAGACTGATCACTGATCGACCATAGAGTGATCACTGACAGACCACAGGCTAGCCACTAGTTGACCACCAACTGACCATAGACTGACCACACACTGACCACTGACAGACCATAGACTGACCACTGACTTCCCACGCATTGACCAATGGCTGACCACACACTGACTACTGGTTGACCAAACTGACCACTTGCTTGTCATGGTATTTTCCTCAAATGTCTTTTGCTCAGTGGGAAAGTGCGAACTTTAAGAAGCCTTTGCTAAATTGTGAATTTTGTTAAATGAAAGCTGTAAAGTTATCTGTTGTTTATTTTGGTATCAAACAAACAAAACAATTCACAAATTACAATGGGACAACTGTGTGTATTAAGGACCATAACATTTTCTTGTTGAACAGTTTGAATCTTTAACATCCAACTTTAAGAAGGTAATCCAAGAATAGCATGTAACATGTGTATCTTTTAAAATTGGCATCTGACTGATCACTGACCAATCACAGAGTGACCAACCACCAGTGACCATTTATGGCCATTAAAACGACTTGCATTTCCAATGCAAATTGTGTAATTCGTATTTCTAAAAATGTTGATACAATATTAATATTGCCAGGTCACCCAGGTAACCATCCCAGGTATGCAAAACCTGACAAGAGTGGAACTCATGCTTAATCCCCACCAACTGCTGCCTGCCATACACACAGTGACCACTGACCACCCACTGGACAACAGCTGGTTACACCCACTGGACACAGAAACTGTGACTTATGACTCAATCAGCTTGTGCCAGAAAGTTACCTGACTTTGGCACCTGTGCCAGAGGTGTATGTGGGTGTGAGGTGAGAAGAACTTATGTCACTTGTCAACACTAATCCACCGGTGTTGTCAACATACCTCTCAGCCAATAAACAAATTTATAGAAAAACCAGTCAATCATGTATACAATATCTATGTTTTATCATGGACTTTTTCATGGTAGTATTAATTTTAAAAGTCATACTTGCATCCTTTATCATGTGCAAAAATAAAACTTAGTTTAAAGTTTATATATTTTACTAGTAGAGTACTCACATGTTTATGCTGCCACATCATCTTATTGATAATATTTACTTATTTATATTTTATAATATTTATATATTAATGATTTATTATTATTTTTATTTATTTATAATTTTGTTTTTATTATTTGTTATACTATGACAATTTGTTTAGGAACATATTGAAATAAGTATACTATTGTGTGCTATCATGTGTATTAATATTTCCAATTAGGTCTCTGCTTACTTCCTGTTGTTGGTCGTTAAATTGCTAATTCACGTAAAGAATGTAAGAGAATGTGAGGCAATGACACAAACCTTTCTGTACATCCTTGTCCAGCAGTTCATCAAACAGGTCCTTCTTAATAGGGATTGGTAAGTCGTCAATGTCTGAAACATAAAAGGCATGTTGAGCTGTCGTGATGGTAGAGATGGTTGACTTTGTCTTAGGAGTGAAGACAGTCTTAATCATTTCAGACGTCCAGTCCTGATATGCTGTGACCACTGAATGTGTGACAAAGTTGACAACCTCATTTCTAGTCAAGATTTGTGGACCAAATATGCATTTTATCACCATTTTTATGAATAGGGATGTTATATATTTTTGGAAAGTACAATGATGAACGAAAGAATGAGCTGTGCTACATTACATTGACAACACAGCTCTTCCTCCGAGTTCCCGCTGTAACTTTTATCATCACTGGCATCCATCCAAGTACCGGTATTGATCAAAAATACTCCTGCTGTCATGGTTAGCTTCGATGCTAAGTTCCCCAACATCATCATAGTTTCGAATGTCAACATCTGATATAGTTTCTTCACTAAATCTATCAACTAAATCTTCCAAAACATACAATCGCAAATCATTGGTTGAACTATTGTCTCCCTCAATTGTGGCCACCATAGATTTGGATAATCAATCTTCAAAAATCAAGAAAATCTCTTTGAAGTATTATTGAGCGATGCTAAACTACAACGATTAAATAAATAATTCATTCAGCTTGGCCACTGTATACATAAAGTGTCTTCACATAGTGGATACTTATGTATTAAAATGCTTTGAATGGCAAAGATTGCCAAAGCCTGAGTAGGGCAGAAACGGTGTGGCTGCTAGATGGGCATATCGTGTAGAAACGGTGTGGCTGCTAGATGGGCATGTTGTGTAGGAATGGTGTGGCTGCTAGATGGGCATGTTGTGTAGAAATGGTGTGGCTGCTAGATGGGCATGTTGTGTAGAAATGGTGTGGCTGCTAGATGGGCATGTTGTGTAGAAATGGTGTGGCTGCTAGATGGGCATGTTGTGTAGAAATGGTGTGGCTGCTAGATGGGCATGTCATGTAGAAAGGGTGTGGCTGCTAGATGGGCATGTTGTGTAGAAATGGTGTGGCTGCTAGATGGGCATGTCGTGTAGAAATGGTGTGGCTGCTAGATGGGCATGTCGTGTAGAAACGGTGTGGCTGCTAGATGGGCATGTTGTGTAGAAATGGTGTGGCTGCTAGATGGGCATGTCGTGTAGAAACGGTGTGGCTGCTAGATGGGCATGTCATGTAGAAACGGTGTGGCTGCTAGATGGGCATGTCGTGTAGAAATGGTGTGGCTGCTAGATGGGCATGTCATGTAGAAAAGGTGTGGCTGCTAGATGGGCATGTCGTGTAGAAATGGTGTGGCTGCTAGATGGGCATGTCTTGTAGAAACGGTGTGGCTGCTAGATGGGCATGTCGTGTAGAAACGGTGTGGCTGCTAGATGGGCATGTCGTGTAGAAACGGTGTGGCTGCTAGATGGGCATGTCGTGTAGAAACGGTGTGGCTGCTAGATGGGCATGTCGTGTAGAAGCGGTGTGGCTGCTAGATGGGCATGTCGTGTAGAAATGGTGTGGCTGCTAGATGGACATGTCGTGTAGAAATGGTGTGGCTGCTAGATGGGCATGTCGTGTAGAAGCAGTTAAATGAAACAAATACTGATGGGAACAAACTCAACAATAAACAAAAACATTATACATCAACGATTTCTGTCTAGATTAATGTGGGGCACTGTACACCAGTAAACATTTTGACCATACTTCAAGCATTGCATGTATGGGTAGTGTTTTAAACAGATACTTATCTTAATATACATAACATTCTTATATATATATGTGCTAGTTATACTCCCTGCCAAATTTTGACTTAATAAACCTGAAACTTTGTTCACAATATGAATGTTAAAGGCCCAAAACATTTCAAATTGATTATTTACAAAACATTCAAAGAGTAAAAAGCCACCATTGACAGTACTAATACATATAGTGGTAGAGAAAGCTAACAGTAAATTCCTTGAAATACCATTGACGGAGAAAAAACAAGAAGCGTTATACATAGCTCATATGAGCCGAATCACAAATAATATTGGCTATTATACCAAAAACAGTCCACTTTTTGCAGCATTCTCTGAATGCATTATCTACATTTTGCATGCAAGTAACACTGCCATTTGGCACTCGCTTAGTGTAATGGTGCATATCAATTATTGTGGAAATCAATTGCACCACAAATCAATATGACCGAGTGTCGGTGGTCGTGTGCTGCGGTCTAGTACAACTGTCTCAATGAGATCTAACCCACACTGACAGGAAGTAAATTAGCAATGATACATTAACTAGATTAGGCTGACCATGTCGGTTGTGGTTCTTGCAATTTACACAACCTTTTGATAATACACAATAAAAGAACACAGGAAATCAAAATCTGGTTGATGAGATATTAGAAGTGGATTGTTCATTTAGCTAGGTTTAACAATCCTGTGTTGGAATTTGATTAAATTCCCTTTGATTAAATGCTGATCGGTGTGGAATGAGTGGGGTGTGTCCCACCCATTTTTCAGGTGGGATGACAGGCTAGGAAATGTCCCCCTCCACCACTTTTTCATTTAAGCTAAAAATTATTTGCAAACATACAGCATAACTGATCCGTCATGTCTTTTATTTTCCTATTGAAGTTACATATGATGACATCTCGTACTGTATACCATCTGGCACTGTTACAATAATGACACCATTGTCATTTGTTAACAGTGCTACCAATTTCTCTTAAAGTTCGCCAAACCCTGAATGTCATGTGCATTATTTGTACTTGGATTAACGATTGGAACAATAAAGTTATATTATGACTTCATAATCTATATTTACATACTATTTGCACTGTCACAATATTCGAATAAATATCGCCAACATAATTAATTTCAACTGCCTATAGTAAAGGCCTTAGAATATTTAGAAATAGAAACAGACCAACAATAATTTATTTGTTTCTTTGTGTATATTTATTAAAACAATGCTAAATGTGTGTATATACCATATATAATAGTATATATATTATACATTTATATATATATCATTGACACTATGGTGAAATGTAAAAAAAAATTAATTGTACATAATTTGCTCAGATTACTCAATCAACCAATCAAATACAATGCTAGGATTTCTGCCGACAAATAATATTTGGCTGTCAACCAATCGTGATTACAACACACTACACAATATCTCACCTGTATTTACAAGGTGAAAATATAAACATCTATGAGATGCACACAATATGCTCTAGCATTGATACTAAATGACTCATTAGACTGGAATGTACATGAGCTAAACAATAGAAGATGAACATTTTGAACAGCACCTATTTCCCCCGACATCCAAGCTACATGTGTACACATCAAAACAAGTTTTCCTATAAATTAAAATGACACTATTTTTCCAGTTGAAATGAATGCCAGAAACAGTATATCATGAGTAGTTAGACACTAGTTACTGGTGTGAAAATGTAATATGTCTCTATATCTCTATATGTGCCGAGACAGACGGTAATTTGAGCCAGCTGTAAATACAAAATACCTCCAGCTCGCAGGTGCTAAATAGGGATCAACGCCTTCCCACTGTACCTGTGGTAGCCATGGCGACCCACCGTCCATGTGTTTTGTAATCTGTAGACACTTAAATATCATGACACGCCTTACAAGAAAAAGTTACACTGAGGTTGTGGTGCAGTGTTGCAATGGCTAGAGTACGCATGGTACAATGTAATAGTACCACTTAACTGCTTCAAACAGTAAGGAATAGTAAGAATAGACTGGAAATAAGTAATATACTGGAAATTTATGCGTGTGTAAAATAGTAAGGAAACTAAGTATTACCTTACATTTACATTGTGATGTCATTGAGTCTAGACCTGATGAGTATCTGATTAGACAATTAAAAAGTAAAGTACATGGAAGTTTTTATACACCGCAGCATTCACTCCTCAGAACTGCTCAAGCCTCAAAGCACTTTACACCTGTCCGACCTACCTACTCAATCAAACACCATCTCAACTTCTCTGGGAAGCATCCAGCCACGCTGCAGTTAATGCGCGAAGACTATTCGTACACAAATATCCACCATTGTCATTAGCCAGGTACTCATTCATAGTTTTCATACAGCCAAATGAACTGGAGCAATGTAGAGTGAACTAACTTGCCCAAGGTTTGACGCGGGAACACCGGATTCATATCCAGGTTCTCTTAGTTGAGTCCAAAGCAACAGCCACTGAGCTATTAAAGTCATTCAAGTAATGTTCAATGAAAAAACTAATCCATGCAAAAGTATGACATTTATGTTTTTACATTCATGGGATACCCCAGACACCCATTATCCCCTGTAGTTAATTCAGTTGTACCCATAGACACTGGGACACCACAAAAGTCCTGGTAGATGATGACATTGTAATCACTGTGTGTAGGAGTGGTCTTAGCATGGTAATTACAAATCTGAATCATTACTTTATATACCATGCCCATTTTTAACAGTCGCTCACGGAAACACAAATATGACCTGACCCCAACTGAAATGCAACATTATGTTGATTTAAGCAGCACCTGTCTCTCCTCACTAGACTGCTGAGAGCAAGTACAATGACCCATCAGTACTAACAAAGATGGCTGTGTTTATTAGTGTCCTCCAGTTTGGGCAGTTTGGCATAAACATGACAGTGTTGCTGACTCATAAATAAACATAAGCAAGTCGTCAGACAGTAAAGCAAAAGGGTGTGGCTTTTATCGTATCTATAAGAATTTTACTCGTATGCTGTCAGGGATTGTTTCAAAAACTCAGTCTCTAACGTAACCAGGTGAATAACTGTCGATTATTCAGGTGCATTAGTTTGGTAACATTTAATCCATTTATGGCTTGTCCAAAACAACGTTCGTGTAAGCAAGTCAAAAAAGCAAAGTTTAAAAGATGACACTACTTCAAAAGAGTATCGCATTCCATAAATTGTACAGGTATTAAGTTTGTTATTTATTAAGTGGTGTCTTCAAATCATTACATAATTTACCAAAAATACATTTTATATTGAAAAATTCCAAGACAACTTACCAGTTTTGATCAAATTAATAACGTGTCTGTTCACGTTACTGCAACTGCACATGCTGGTAGTATTCAGTGTCTGAGAATCATGTTTACCATTTCCAATGCAGTTACCCAATTACTGAGAATTTCATTGAACAATGTCAGTGAATGATGAGATTACAATCAAAATGTCCATTACACTCAATCAATGACCTTGATAAACTGAAACTACACCCACCACACAATTAGGGACACTGTCACCCAGTCCCTGGGGTGACCCTAATTAGGGTGTTACTGTATGACCAGGCTTGTAATAAGTTTCAAAACAAAAACATGCATCAAAGGCCTGCCACAAACTCTCTTTCTTACACATGCCTACTAACTCACTCTGTTTTGTGATATTAGCTAGGTATACTTAAAATGCCTGACTTAATAAAACTTCAAATTTCTATTGCAGTGTTCAAAGCTAAAAATAAGATGTTGCCATGCTACGTTCAAGAATTCTTTGTTACTAACTGTGATTCAATACATTTGACACTTCACAGAAAAAATATGAAACGTGTATGCTTGCACATCTTTGATATCTGTGTATGTGTAAATGTGTATGTCAATATATGATAAGCAGTTGTTTCTTTAAAATTACTGTGCATATGTGTAAAATAGAAATAGTGATTACATGTGTATCAATGGAATTGTAAATATTAATAACATTGCTTTTTAAAGATGTATTTCAATTTTGTTAGTGATAGATTTTATATTACACAAGTTGTGAAAGTGTTGGAGAAAGTGACTGATATGTTCATCACTTCTGTCTTCCTCCATTTCATTTCCATGTGTAAATATTTATGTCATTGTATATTGAATGCATTTTTCTTTGTATTGTCAACTTGGAAATAATAATCTTCATCCATTTGTTCATTCGTTCGCTCATTCGTTCGTTCTTGCATTTCTTCATGCATGCCTGCATCAATCCATCCATCCATCCATCGTTCATCCATTCGTTCATCCATCCATTCACTCATCACTCATCACTCACTCACTCACTCACTCACTCACTCACTCACTCACTCACTCACTCACCCACCCACCCACCCACCCACCCACTCACTCACTCACTCACTCACTCACTCATACTACATAATGTATCAATGCATCTGATAGGAAATTATGAATATGTGAAACTATGACTGTAAATGAATAACTGCTAATGACCAAGAGTCCTACAGGCAGTACTGTACAGTCTGTCCCACAGGCAGTACTGTACAGTCTGTCCTACAGGCAGTACTGTACAGTCTGTCCCACAGGCAGTACTGTACAGTCTGTCCTACAGGCAGTACTGTACAGTCTGTCCTACAGGCAGTACTGTACAGTCTGTCCCACAGGCAGTACTGTACAGTCTGTCCCACAGGCAGTACTGTACAGTCTGTCCTACAGGCAGTACTGTACAGTCTGTCCCACAGGCAGTACTGTACAGTCTGTCCCACAGGCAGTACTGTACAGTCTGTCCCACAGGCAGTACTGTACAGTCTGTCCACAGGCAGTACTGTACAGTCTGTCCCACAGGCAGTACTGTACAGTCTGTCCCACAGGCAGTACTGTACAGTCTGTCCCACAGGCAGTACTGTACAGTCTGTCCCACGGGCAGTACTGTACAGTCTGTCCCACGGGCAGTACTGTACAGTCTGTCCCACGGGCAGTACTGTACAGTCTGCCCCACGGGCAGTACTGTACAGTCTGCCCCACAGGCAGTACTGTACAGTCTGCCCCACAGGCAGTACTGTACAGTCTGTCCCACAGGCAGTACTGTACAGTCTGCCCCACAGGCAGTACTGTACAGTCTGTCCCACAGGCAGTACTGTACAGTCTGTCCCACAGGCAGTACTGTACAGTCTGTCCCACAGGCAGTACTGTACAGTCTGTCCCACAGGCAGTACTGTACAGTCTGTCCCACAGGCAGTACTGTACAGTCTGTCCCACAGGCGGTACTGTACAGTCTGTCCCACAGGCAGTACTGTACAGTCTGTCCCACAGGCAGTACTGTACAGTCTGTCCCACAGGCAGTACTGTACAGTCTGTCCCACAGGCAGTACTGTACAGTCTGTCCCACAGGCAGTACTGTACAGTCTGTCCCACAGGCAGTACTGTACAGTCTGTCCCACAGGCAGTACTGTACAGTCTGTCCCACAGGCGGTACTGTACAGTCTGTCCCACAGGCGGTACTGTACAGTCTGTCCCACAGGCGGTACTGTACAGTCTGTCCCACAGGCGGTACTGTACAGTCTGTCCCACAGGCAGGTACTGTACAGTCTGTCCCACAGGCCGTACTGTACAGTCTGTCCCACAGGCAGTACTGTACAGTCTGTCCCACAGGCAGTACTGTACAGTCTGTCCCACATGCAGTACTGTACAGTCTGCCCCACAGGCGGTACTGTACAGTCTGCCCCACAGGCGGTACTGTACAGTCTGTCCCACAGGCAGTACTGTACAGTCTGTCCCACAGGCGGTACTGTACAGTCTGTCCCACAGGCAGTACTGTACAGTCTGTCCCACAGGCAGTACTGTACAGTCTGTCCCACAGGCAGTACTGTACAGTCTGTCCCACAGGCGGTACTGTACAGTCTGTCCCACAGGCGGTACTGTACAGTCTGTCCCACAGGCAGTACTGTACAGTCTGTCCCACAGGCGGTACTGTACAGTCTGTCCCACAGGCGGTACTGTACAGTCTGTCCCACAGGCAGTACTGTACAGTCTGTCCCACATGCAGTACTGTACAGTCTGTCCCACAGGCAGTACTTACATGTACAAGTCTGTCCCACAGGCAGTACTGTACAGTCTGTCCCACAGGCAGTACTGTACAGTCTGTCCCACAGGCGGTACTGTACAGTCTGTCCCACAGGCAGTACTGTACAGTCTGTCCCACAGGCAGTACTGTACAGTCTGTCCCACAGGCAGTACTGTACAGTCTGTCCCACAGGCGGTACTGTACAGCTCTGTCCCACAGGCGGGTACTGTACAGTCTGTCCCACAGGCGGTACTGTACAGTCTGTCCCACAGGCGTACTGTACAGTCTGTCCCACAGGCGTACTGTACAGTCTGTCCCACAGGCGTACTGTACAGTCTGTCCCACAGGCGGTACTGTACAGTCTGTCCCACAGGCAGTACTGTACAGTCTGTCCCACAGGCAGTACTGTACAGTCTGTCCCACAGGCAGTACTGTACAGTCTGTCCCACAGGCAGTACTGTACAGTCTGTCCCACAGGCAGTACTGTACAGTCTGTCCCACAGGCAGTACTGTACAGTCTATCCCACAGGCAGTACTGTACAGTCTATCCCACAGGCAGTACTGTACAGTCTGTCCCACAGGCAGTACTGTACAGTCTATCCTACAGGCAGTACTGTACAGTCTATCCTACAGGCAGTACTGTACAGTCTGTCCTACAGGCAGTACTGTACAGTCTATCCTACAGGCAGTACTGTACAGTCTGTCCTACAGGCAGTACTGTACAGCAGCCATCATTATATACAACTATCAACAAGCAGAATGCCAAGTTACCAAGGTAAGACATTGGGCTGACTAGCTGACTGATACTCATATACAGCCAGGCACACCAGCCCAACTATTTATAGCCAGCCTGACAGTGTGACTGACACAGATTCTGCAGCACAGCCTGGGCCCCATATTCACATCACTGCTGTTTGCAAGGCTGGCTGCTAAACTTAGAGCAGACATGATAAGTTAAGCAGCTACTGGGGCTGGGGAAGTCATAAACAGAACTTCCAGGTGAAACCACTTCCCTCCTCCTGCACTTTATCTCACTAACATCACATATTGGGAACAACACCACATCGGATGGGAACCAGTTCCCAGTAGTAAATATGGTAAACAGAGAAACAACAACGGAACTGTTCTATGTAAACCAGAATCAGTAGAATTGTTAGCAGGAAATTAAGTGGATCAGTTGTCCTTTATCCACTTGTGTAGTCAGGTGTGTTAGAACCAACAAACTTCAAAAGCATTTCTACGCAGGAATGTGTGCCACGACAATGACAACGGTGACATCTTTAGTACCACATTGACTGCGTGTGTTTTTACACTGTATGGCCTTTTTGTTGGTAGTTTTTATTGTAAGTTGCCTGTATTGTTGGTTATTTTACATGGACACATTCACACCAGCGGGCACAATAAAAACAAGTATGTCAGTGTCAATGCCCTGACACATGATTTACATCAATGTAATAAATAAAAGTAACAAAATAAGTAGTTACAAGGTACAGTGAAAAATCCTTCACTATCATCAGCAGACAAACCCTAATTACAGATCTAGGCATGAATTGCATACATTATTTTGTAATTTATTTACAATTTGTATTACGTTTTGAGAGGATTTTAGTGTGAGGCTGGCATTACAACATATATAAGTGTCCTTTCAACAGCGACAGCACATTTATACCTGTATTGTGCAAACAGTACTATGTTGTTGTTGAATCAACTTTCATTCATTCAAGCATTTATTCGATTACATTATACATGGTACAAGACAAAGAAATCACTGGTCAGTCATGCTGACTTGGAAAAACCCCAGTGAATGGTCAGTGCACTGATATGCTGAATTGTCTCGAATTATAACGATGAGTAACCCTCCTGTGACACAGTCCATGACACATGCAGTGGTAACCATTGGTAGCATCTGATTCATGCAAGTGAATGCTGATCTAGCTTATAGCCTCTAAATATATCTATGACAGACTGACAGTGACAGTAGACCTGTAGTAGTTTCACTTTCTTCAGTTACTAGTGGCGGTGACAGTCTACAACTGTCACTGGTCCACATCATGTCACACATTACACACAACTGAGGACGTACACACAGGGGTGAAAATACCAATTATCATTACTAGTAATTGATGATGCAATTTGGAGTTACTATCTAGAAGAAGGGTTTGCACGGAATCATTTCACTAGTATGATTTCACCTGTTTTGTTTCAAAACATGTAAATCTCTGGCTGCGTTGAGAAAAAGAAGTTTGCAACCTTATCACCACTGATTCCGGAAGCAACTTACAAGCTGAAAACAGACACCATTTTGCCAATCTGGCATGGAAAAAATAACCATAACAACTGTGGAAATATGAGTGGGGCATTACTATTGACTGGCACATGCAGACCAACAACAAGTGATAAAGTATAAATAATTGCGTTAACGCACACAGGCCTGCACACATCTGTGGCCAGGTAAATACGCGCTTTCACGTGAACTACACGCCTGACCCACAAGCCTAGTGCCTCAGCAGGCAGTCTGCAGTCGACACCACACGGCCCGGGGCCAGGCCGCAATAACACACTGGTTCATACACAGGTGAACGTCAACGCCTCAATAACACGCTCCAGTTGACCCAAGTTGACACACCTTGGACTCTCGTCTACTCAGTCACTGAGCTAACATGCTCAGTCACTGAGATTCCATCATTTGTATCAATTTATTTTGAGGGAAATATCACGGTTTATTTATGTTAAACTGTAAACTAGTACACATTACCTGTCTGGCTTATTGACCCAAAAAATCGATAGCATTGATAGAATGTTGATATGTAAATTATATAATTGTAAATTATATAATTGTAATACAGTGACTTGCGACTGTTGCCTATTGTTGCATGAATATTTTTCTCAAAGTGACCAAATCAGCATGCCAAATTTCATATGTTTTACTTCACTTAACTGTATTGAAATAATGTGTGACTTTCACTGTCACAATGTGACCATAAATGCAAGGCTGTCATATTAGAAACATGGTCATATTGTGAGAGTATTCATCAAATAAGGTTCAATTGTGAACAATGTTAGCATCACTCTGACTCAGCCACATGGTGAACCAAACTACTGAACACAGTATTTCATAGCTTTCACTATCTATAGACACATACACACATCATTTGGACAGGTAAAAAGTTGTGTTGATGAGTAATCTATGGGTTGGTAAAAATGTTGGAGCATAAACATTTAGATAAGTATAAATTCACTATTGTGTGAACATGCGTGCATGTCGCATGAACACACGAGGCTACTACCAGTAGTTGCAGTGCCAAGACACTCTGGCCTAGTAAAATCTGATCACTGCATTAATGTGTGACTGTATTCACCGTCTCGACAGCCAGCCCGGGCACTGTCATGAGACGTAATAAACCCTGTTCACAAGTTCACACCCTCGGGCTGGCAGTCAGGCTAGTTAACTGAACTGATTTCACAAACACTGGATACGACTTTGTGCCTGGAAGGTAGTTTGAAATACTCCAGTATGTTTTTTTTAAAGAAAAGACACCACTTGTTTGGTCCTCTCTGGAATGCAGGGCTTTATGCAGGATTACATTTTTGCCAGTCACACATTTTTTGGCAGACACGTGTGTGTTAACTCATTTACACACAAGACAGTTGAGATGTGTCAAAATAAACTAAAAACACGTTTTACACACAAGACAGTTAAGAATAAACTAAACACACATGTGACACCCATTCAAGGTACAGCTGACTAATATCTATGAGTTTTGAAAACCATTTTATTGCTGCTTATTTTTTGCCCATCTAGTGATATTTCTACACATCCACAATGTGTTTTACCCATCAAAATGATGGGTCTCTGCATTAATCTCTATGCACTGGCAGCAACAGGGGAAGTCAGGGGAACTAAACGATCACAGCTATATAAATGCATGTACAGTATGTATGTTTTTTTAAATAATCAATTATAGCAATTCTTAACCTGTTTGTGCCATGAACCAAGTTTCGGTTAGTGGACTTGCTTTACGAGCCATCATTTCAAAAACTTGTGTAAAATATTACCCTGCATTAGTCCCTGGTGCAAGGAAAGAAAGATGACCAATGGACAGAGGAGAGTGGACAACTGGTCATGGGATGAAAAAGAAAAAATGTGGACCCATATCAAGCCAAGTGTAAAAATTTATTTAATGTATATATATATATATATATATATATATATATATATATATATATATCACATCTAGATAGACCTAATAAGGCCATAATTGTTATTTGACGTTATCATCACGTCATCAGTGTGCCACCAGAGTATGATACGAGCCACTGATTATCAAGTGGTACTGAATAACACGTGAACCATACAACAACACTATGGGAATTTACAATTGTGAACATTTTGCTAAATTCATACAGAGTCGGCCTACTTTCTACCACTTGTATAATTGTATCAAGATGGCTATTAAAAGGTCATGTTTTGTGACCTGTGACAGGAATGTTTTTGTGTTTTGAATCCATAAATCAACAATCAAATAGTTACCATATATATATATATATATATATATATATATATATATATATATATATATATATATATATATAATTTTATATATATGTTAGCAATTGGGAATGCATGATTGTGCTAAGTACTGAGAATGTGTTTACAACAAACATCAGGTGATAAAATATCCCCACATCCCTGTCAATAGGTGACAATATTAGACACTTTCTAGAAAATGCAGATCATCTGAATGAAAGTTACTGTTCTCTAAGTCTAATGACTTATAACTGACCTAATTCTACAAACTCACTCTAATTGTCTTCATGAAATTATATTATGATAACATTTTAACCAGACACAAATGTAATGTTCACCATTTGTCAGTTTTATTATTTAATATATTCTCAATGAATATACGAACATTAGTCATTAAAATTAATCAGACTGAACATTAATTTATATAATCCTAAATCAAACGGGCAATATTACTTTTTAATTAAACTTTGTCCACTGCTTTTATTAAATGACCATAAAAATATTTAAACAAACTGCTACATAGCTTTATGCAGAGACCCGTCCATCCGTCATTTGGACAGGTAAAATGCATTGTGGATGGGTAGGAATATGGGTGGACAGGCAAAAAAAGGTCTTCCAAAATCATCTAGATATAATCAGTTATGCCTTAGAAATGAGTGTAAATGGTGCCATATGTGTTTGTTGTTAGCTTCAGGTCATAAAACATATTTCAAGTTTCTCAACTGGCATACGTGTATGAGTGGTAACATGTGTCATGTGACACAGCATGTGTCCACCAAAAATGTGTGACTAGCAAAAATGTTATCCCACATAAAGCCCCACTGACCTATTTATATTTTTCTTAGAGAAACCATAACAAGCAGTCAGACTGTTTAATTCTATCCATCATTCGCTTATTCAATTGCATCAAAGATCAAAGCCACAATGTTGGCAAAATCCAGGTATGGCCAGCTGGCTTTGACTTTGAAGTGTGATAGATTTTGAGGGGCACCTTTATGGTACAACCTGTTTGGCAATGCCACATAATCCACCATCTCGGTGGCCAGCTGCCAGTGTGCGACAGTAGCCAAATTTAAGGCTTGGCATTACTATTATTAGTTACTACTAAGGAGCGTGTAATGAATGTGAAATACACTTATTAAAATAAGTAAGTACACTGTACTGCTATTTGTTTTCCCATTAAGTATCTGCTCTAAACTGAGTTAATAGTTATATATATAATACTTACAATAGCCAGACAGCAGTCTTTCCTATTCAATGTTTTCCTATGTTCTGATTGATCAGGCAACGCTGTCTGTGTTTGTATGAGGTTAACAGATTGTACGCAATTGGGCATGTTACGTTTCTAGCAGGCCTTCTGTTTTGGGTGATTCACAGCTTTTTTGTATGGCATGTATTAATTATTGTTGTTGTTCCTTCCAAGAAATTTTTTTTTGGCCCAGCAGAAATTCTTTCTCCTCTATTTCTAGCATCAACATGCAAAAATACCTAAGTTATGCCCAGCGCAAAACCAATCCTTTTTGCTTTTTACAAAGATAATTGATGTTAAAACCTCATATATTCTTAATGGCAAAACAGCCGAGCAGAAAATATAAAAATTGCAACAGCGGAATTTATCAAGTGCTATGATACTCAACGCTAATACTTAAACAAATTACGTTGTCGGACGTGCCCATCACAGGAAATTTGAACACTCTAAATAAAATATTTATATTCCAGCTAGCATATGTAGGGGGCCACATGGGGTGGGGTATTTTAACGTTTTCTTCATGACTAGACAGTTTGCATCTCAGGCACCAAACATCCACATAAAATACTGAATTTTTTGCATCATACAAATAATTTATGGATATTTTTGCTACAGCACAAACAAACACATTTTCCTTATGAATGTGAACTGAAAGCAGTGAGAGTTCAACCTACCTGCAGGTAGGGCAAACGTTGCCATCTCGGTTAGGAAGTAACAGCGGAAATCACCCTTGCGTTGTCGCAGCGTCGACGCCACTCCACGCAGGATGTCACTGGCGACATCTGGTGCCACGTGTGATGGCACACGTTTCTTCACCGTGGCAACGACGTCGGTGGACGTGAGGAGGGCAGTGAGCATGTCCTCACGCTGGAAGCGAATTGCCAGATGCACTAATGTGTAGCCAACTTCGAAAGCACTTGGTCGGTTTAATAACGTACAATCATCAGACGTGAGCTGGCGGGCCGGGTCACCGTTTGCCATCAGGTAAGCCTCGACAGCGTTTGTGTCGCCCTCTATGACCCCCTGACACGCATTCAGCCACAGCCAATCGCATTCTTTTAATCGTGTGCGTATGCGTCTGATGCGATTTTCCTCGTTCTTATTGCTGTCCTGGCCATACCAGTCCTGCTGGTGGTAAATGTTCGCCGAAGCGGTGGCGCCACCTAGCTGTTCAATTTTATTGATGTTGTCGATGCGGTGCATGGACGACGATGGCGACTGCCTCTTGGAGGCGCTGCTGCATAACTTGTTATCATCCGTTGGGTCCTGCACTGCTGCGTTGCCAGTGTCTGGCGCAGGACTCAATGATGTGTAGCTCTTTCCCCGTGGCACACCGCAAAGCACACACTTGAGCGAGCGCGGCCAGTTCTCGTATGTACACACCCGACAATTCCACTTGGTCACTTTGGTGGTGGACACAGACGCTGCAATCTTATTCTTGTCGTTGTTCAATGCTTTTGCTGCCTCTGGCGAATTTGGCGAAGTCCTCGGCGAGGTATGTTGTGCTCCGCCGGAGCCGAGTAGTGAGCCACCGATGCTCACATTGATGCTGAGTGGCTGCATTCGGTCGTGTCCGGCAGAAGCAGTCCGAGCGATGACCTTGACCGGCGGGGAGCGTGGCATCAGACACTGCGTACATCGTGCCGACTTCGGCCAGTTGAGGTACGTGCACACCTGACATGCCCACTTGTGTGACTGCTCTGAGCTAGTGCGAACACTGCTATTGGATGATGATGGTGATTCTGATGGTGGTGACGCCAATGAGCCCATTTGGTAGATGTCCTGCTTGTCGGCGGGAACCTCCTCGCATATGTACTGGAGTGGCTTCGGCGCACGGCATAGGGTGCACTTCTTTGACGCCGGCCAGTTCTCGTATGTGCAATATTCGCACGCCCATTTTTGCACTGGCCGAGCCTCGGACATGGCAAATGTTAGTGTTATGAGTTGGACCCAGTTGCAAAGCCCAAGGCGCCCAGTTGGGCAGGTGTCCTACCTCTTGGGCAACCCTGTTTGTGGCGTGAGTTACATGTAACCCTCTTCTCTGAAAAATGCATGAACACATATTATATTCACATTAATTTGATGCAATACACAGACGTAAAATAACACAGCAGTGCAAACCTAAATAATGCACTGCTGCATGCCACAAATCCATACAGCCTGAGATCAGGACTACTTCAATTTGGCATTAAATCTGAACTTTGAACTACTGTTATTTATTGATTTAATTCATGTCAGGACAATATACAAGAATCAAATCAGACAAATAGATTAATAATCACAACTGGACACTCCACTCATGACTGAATAACTGAATATGACAAATGGACAGGCCACTCACTTTGTAGTATTGGGGCACTACTCAGTTCAGTGTCTCAGTCAGTCCACGTTGAGTACTAGCTACTGCCACTGTTGTCACTGTTGATTGGCAATAGCCGACCAGGTTAGGACTTAGCCTAGGTAGGATTATATTCCCCCACCTAATCATGTAAATTACAACAAACATATAAAATAAAGAACTGCATATAGCAAGATATTATTATCCGAAAAACGTCCGTCATATGTAGGCAACTGACACATATAAGTTGCAATACTCATTAGCGTTCGCGAGAGTGCAACGACAACAACATAGCTTGAATGGCGAGTCTGTTTCGGCGTTGACGTCTTCTGCCTGGCTCTCTCGCGGCTGATAAACAACCGAAAACTTGACATTCTACCATCACTTACTGCCTCTGTAAAACACAGTTACATATATACACCAACCCTACTTCACTCCGTCATCAACTTACCCATGAAAATGCAATTAACTACTGACTGTCGATCAGTATTATGCGGTGTGTCAAAATATCAACACACCAACGGGAACCATATTGAATATGGAACCCAAAGCAACCATGACGTCATTCCGATTAGACGGGCAAACTACGCGTCTGACCTGACTATTGGATGACCAGCATAAAGTCATTTGATCTACTGAAAGCCATATATGTGATTATATTTTGATGATATTGATGGTATATTCCGAAAATTTGGTTCAGTTCATGTTCAGTCAAAATAACGTTACATCTCTTTGTTTTTACGGTAAATCGCAAGGGGATTTTCCCGTCTGGATCGAAGCAAAACACGAATCAAAGTCCAATATACGGAACGGAAATGTACATCGTCGTTAGCAGAAATATGTTTTTTTATTAATCATTAATAAATTTATTCGCCACGGAATTCTTGCAGACGTGCAAAATTCTTCCTTGATATCACCTTTTCCAAATGTACCATTATTTTAATTTAAAAATAATTAACTGAACGAAAGTTACCATCGACGATGGAGATCTCAACAACATTAATAATTGTTGTAAATACGTTTTTAAAGCGCGTCTTAAAACTCATCAATTAATTTGTTATACTTGTCACTCGATACATCGTAAAATTTATTATTACTTTTATTTCGTATTACTGAACTAGCTTATTATTTTAAGCAAGTTATTAATTAATATTTTATCGACTACTTATCTTATTTAATATTATATGTTATGTATGTCTTGATATTTTCAGCTCAGGTTTCTATAGAATATAGCATGTCTTGCCCTTACGTTTAATTAGCTCAAGTAGCCTTTTATTTTAATGATTTATTCATAAATATTTTCATATATATTTATGTTTACGTATGTGTTGTCTTTATACTATTTATGTAAGTTACTTAAACACATGGAGTACTAATGTTGTATAGGTTTTATTATATTATATGAACGGTGCACGGCGGACGCAGGGTCTTGCCTTAGGCTTAATTGGACTAATAAAGTAATAGTAACAACACTGACGAATTCGAATGTTAATCGTATACTAATTTGTTGTGTATATTTGTTATGTCTATTGTTTAATATAGGCATGAGTTACTTGTATATTTATTAATTTGTGTGGCTACTTGGTGCGAACGTTATCTTACGCAAAATGAATCAAACACGATTACGCAACATTGTACGAGACGGCGGATAGTCGACATTAACAGCACGCAGCTGGAAATAAGTTGGGGTTATTAACCCGTGTGTAGATCGTACATGTAATATTACACCTATATTAGAAATGTTGTCTTCTTAATTTGGTATAACAAGGGCATATTTGGAATAACAATATAAAATTAATTATATAATTACCATTAGCGTACGTACATGTGTCACCATTTTCACACAGCTTAGGGGTTGTTCATAATTGGTCAACATTTTCGGAAGCGTACACATTTTAAAGAGTAGGCCCTACGCATTTTCTTGCATGACCACCCTGCTCAAAGAGGACGTACAGTAAAATTGTAATTGTTGTACGTGACTACTGCGTACCAACAATAGCAAGTAGGCCACGTCATTTTTAATGGAAGCGTCCCCCCACCAAAGCTTCGGAAAATTGATAAATTCTGAACGACTCCTTAAAACCGTCACGATGACTTTTAGACGTGAAATAGGCCTAGCTTTGCATTCCAACGAAAACAATAATAAGCTACCCCAACGACAAACCTTAGTTTAATACTTACATAAAACACAAGCTACAGGCGAAACACGATGCGTACAAAGACAAATACAAGAAAGCAAGATATGGAGCGGAAAAGACCATCAAGACAAGCTTGAGGAAAATATCACCACCAACAACTCTAAGCACATCTGGCATGGTCTGAAGGCCAAAACCAACTACAAGCCGTCTCCCAAGAATACTACCACTACCGACACTAGTCTTCCCGATAAACTGAATGACTTTTACAGTCGCTTTGATAAGAGAACACTATTCCCCCTCCCTCTGTCACAGGGTTTCACTGTGAGATACCTCCTTCCTCCTCCTCCTACTCTTCCTCCTCCTCCTCCTCCTCCTCCTCATCCTCCTCCCTCCTTTCACAGTTGACGAATCTGTCGTAAAACGCATGTTTCAACATTTATATAGCAAGATGGCTGCTGGCCCGGATAACATCGCTCCTTGTTTACTTACACAATGTGCCGGCAGCTCTCATGTGTCTTCACAGACATATTCAGTGTGTCTCTTTCCCAATGTAAAATCCCCCATTGCTTCAAAAAGTCAACTATCATCCCTGTTCCCGAAATCGACAGCCTCTTGTTTAACGATGCTTGTGCCGATTTACAAACAACAATTGAAGCGTGTTAAACCAACCGTGAAAACTGTGAAACAGTCGTCAGTGAATGTGGTGAGAAACTTCGCGGCTGCTTTGAATGGACTGATTGGGGAGTGTTCAAAGAGGCCGCAACCGACATTCACGAATACACAGGGACAGTCAGCGATTACATCACCTTCTGCGAATGCCTAGCTTTGCATTCCAACGAAAACAATAATAAGCTACCCCAACGACAAACCTTGGTTTAATACTTACATAAAACACAAGCTACAGGCGAAACACGATGCGTACAAAGACAAATACAAGAAAGCAAGATATGGAGCGCGGAAAAGACCATCAAGACAAGCTTGAGGAAAATATCACCACCAACATCTCTAAGCACATCTGGCAGGGTCTGAAGGCCAAAACCAACTACAAGCCGTCTCCCAAGAATACTACCACTACCGACACTAGTCTTCCCGATAAACTGAATGACTTTTACAGTCGCTTTGATAAGACGAACACTATTCCCCCTCCCTCTGTCACAGGGTTTCACTGTGAGATACCTCCTTCCTCCTCCTCCTACTCTTCCTCCTCCTCCTCCTCCTCCTCCTCATCCTCCTCCCTCCTTTCACAGTTGACGAATCTGTCGTAAAACGCATGTTTCAACATTTATATAGCAAGATGGCTGCTGGCCCGGATAACATCGCTCCTTGTTTACTTACACAATGTGCCGGCAGCTCTCATGTGTCTTCACATACATATTCAGCGTGTCTCTTTCCCAATGTAAAATCCCCCATTGCTTCAAAAAGTCAACTATCATCCCTGTTCCCAAGAAATCGACAGCCTCTTGTTTAAACGATTACAGGCATATTGCCTTGACCTCTGTAGTCATGAAGACATTAAAGCGCTTGGTTCTCCAGTTTCTGAAATCAATTATCGATCCATTACTTGACAGATTTTGGTTTGCATATCGTGAAAATAGATTTGTTGACCACGGGCGTCTATCGGTGGGGGACGGGGAGGACGCGTGTCCCCCACTTTTCAGCGTAGGGGACAGCATAGAAATTGTCCCCCCCCCCACTTTTCAGTTCAGAAAAATTGCGGGGCATGTAGCCTGACTCACCACTCATTTCTCTTAAAAGCCGCTACATAGGACTAGTAGCTAGACAACTTGATCTTACTTCAGTAAATAATCATCATGCCGGTGTAGCACTTTTCCGGCGTTATAAACGTTCCGATTGACGTTTCTGAGCACGCGCGATAAATGTAAAATCATTAATGTGCAGCGAAAGGACAATGCATTGATGGTATAAATATTACGGGTTGTTCGTTAGGATATATATAAAGTTATTTACATCAAATTAACACGGGGCAAACAAGTTTTGAAGCATGTTTTGATAGCAAACGTGACTATAGTGCGCCATAATCCGTGACGGTGATTTAAACAAACGTAAGATGTTATTGTATTGAACTACATTTTAAGCAACTCTTCACAGTAATCATCACAGGAGAGTTGACGAACAGCCCGTGGCATTCATACCAAAAATTCTTTGTCGTTTCGCTGCACATTGGTGATTTTATATTTATCGCGCATGCGCAGAAACGTCAATCGGAAAGTTTATAACGACCGGAAAAATGTAAGCGCGACACCGGGCTGAGCCGCTGCCGTGCTCTATAAGTTTGCATCCTTGTGTTGGTATTATTAGTAGGTTCTAGCCATCAAGCACATTATAAATTATGAAATTTGTGTTTCACATTCACCTCTTGCCTGCTTTATGCTTATCGCCTGCGACCGAAGCGGCGGATTCCTGCACTTTATGTAACTTATTCCCATTTGAGTGATGACAAATTTCTTTGCCAAAATATAGGATTGGGAAGTTCTACACAGCTTGGGCGTCGATCGGTGGGGGACTAGGGGACCACGTCCCCCACTTTTCAGCCTGAGGAAATGTCCCCCCACGTTTTCAGTTCATAAAAACAAATTTACAGGCATATAGCGAGACTGATCACCCCCTCTCTTAAAAACCCTACATCGGTCTAGTAGTACAATTAATATACGAGTTCAGATATAAACTTCCGACTTCCCAGTGGAAAATTATTAGATAAATTACTTGGTCGGCCGCAACTATATCTTAGTTAAGTAAATATTCATCACGTCGGGCTCTGTCAATTTGCACCTTTGTTTTGATATATTAATAGGCACTAGCCATCAAGCACATTATAGATTATTAATTTTTGTTTGCCCTGTCACCCCATGGATTGCCGCCTGGTCGCCTTGGTGGATATTTATATCGCCTACGGCGGAACCAGCGGATTCCTGCACTTTGTGTAATTTATCCCATTTGAGTGATGACAAATTTCTTTGCCAAATGATGGGATTGGGAAGTCCTACACAGCACCCGTGTAACATTTGTATATTGTCACCACGTACCTTAGATATAAATATAACACACTAGTAGAACTATAGGGGAAATACTAATGCCATGGACTTAGTGCCACGGACATATATGCACATATGTCCGTGTTGTAACTCTATGAATCAGGCAAGCCGTTATGTGTTCAGTCTAGCCTCCACATTTTCAGGAATTGGGGTGAGCCATATCCCCTCTTCAAAATGTAGTCAACATAACTATGTAAAATAACATAAAGGCCTTTGTTTTATTTTAGAATTAGCACCATTATATACATATACATACATATATATTATACATATATAAAAAATACATACATGCATGTATATATAAATTGGTCCCCCGTCCCCCCACTTTTAAAACCGGATCGACGCCCCTGCTGTTGACGACGCTGTCTCACTAGGGTTGTTTTATGTTCTCCAACATCCCCTCATAACTGTGCCACAATCTTTGTGTCTGTGGATCCTCGATTTTCTGTTGAACAGACCAAGGTTGTAAAAATAGGTGGCAACTTATCGTCACCATTTACTTTATATACTGGTACGCCTCAGGGCTGTGTTCTGTCACCGATGCTACATACTCTCTGTTTACATATGATTGTGTATCTTGTCATGAAAGTACCCAAATACTGAAATTTGCTGATGATACTGTACAGTTCTAGCTAGGGCTTATTACCAACACTGATGAATCTGAGTATCGTGATAAGGTGAACAAACTTATCAGATGGTGTAGCGAAAATAATCTGGAACTCAAAGTAAACAAAACAGAAGAAATTATCGCGGATTTTAGGAGAAAGAAATATTCTCGCCTCTTTTGATCAATGGTAGGTAGGACAGTTGAAATCGTCCAAAATTTTTAGTTTCTTGGTTGTGTGTAATCTAAAATTATCTAATAATCTTAAATGGAAGCAAAATATTGATATTATTGTCAAAAAGGCGCAGCAGCGGCTATACTTTCTAAGAAGGCTGAGATCGTTTGGTTTAACCACAATCGACTATAATCGAGAGTGTACTGACATTTTCAATCACAGTATGATTTGGATCTATCACAGTGAAGGAAAAGTTCAGATTGAACAGAGTTGTAAAAACGGCTTCCAGAATAATCGGCACAGACCTCCTCAGTCTTGAATCATTGTATCAGCAGCGTCTGCTATGAAGAGCCATTCTCATATTTCATTTAGTTTGGTAGCAGCTTTTCCCCCTAGCCGTACCAGCCCTGCCAAAACAGAAGTGATTTTTCTCCTATCTGTGGTGCAAACATATTCCACTTTCAGTGTGTTTTTAGCGTGTATATCTTAACACAATTTATTATATATTATTTTATTCCACGTTTTATATTTATTCTAGGTCATGTCAACAACTATTATTTATCGATGATTTAAAGAACGAACCTATTGTACACGATTGCTCTTATTTATTTACTTATTTTAATTAATTCAAAATAGTAGTATATTTTATCATAATTGTTTGGTCCATGTGAGTGCATTGTCATGTGAAATTACTTGTACGACGATCCAACATTATTATGCATTCCAAAGTTTTATTACGGTAACTACAATGAAAACACATGGCAATAAAGCTGATCTTATCTTATCTGTTAGCTTAAAGGTAAGGATGGGGGCTTTTTAAAACGCATTCCAATTAAGTAGCATATTAACAATAACAACGTTTATTCACTTCACTGGCAGCCAAAGCGGCTGAATTGTACAATAAGAACATTGTGGTTGATAACATATTCATTAATGTATATTAGTAAAACTATTTATGAAAGCATAACAATATATGAAAGTGTTACTAATTAGAATGTCTAGTAAAATTAAAACGATAAAAATGTCGGATAGTAAAACTTTTTATGTTCTCTAATATGAATATATACATTTAGATAAATTAAAGCATAAACAAAATATTTAGTAAAATATATTATTAGAAATGGAACATATAACATGACAAAAAATTACAACTCGTTAAATTAGTATAAATTAGATAATTTGAATAAATAGCTAAAAAGATTCACAGTTCAAAGCCAGTAATGTTCGTCTGTAAATAGGGAAGTCCAATCACTGCCAATTATACAGTCCATACGGCACAAAGAGTTCTTGAAGCGATTTGTCTTACAGGGAGGAACTCCGTAAGCGCGAGCATTACATGTCCTGGGGGCGGCAGGAAATGGTGCAGCTTGTGGTTGGTTTGCTGCATCCTCGCGAACAAGGATCTGCACAGCGCCTCTCTCCGGTCTGCCAGCGTTGGTATTCTCGCAGTAGCGATGGCGTCGTTATAATGCATTCCACAAAATATAATGCGCAATGCCCTTTTCTGAATGCTTTCGGCAAGGTTTGTTTGTCTTATTGTCAGACTGATAAGCCATACTTGGCAGGCGTATTCGATGACAGAACGGATGATTGTGGTATATATTTTGACGAGATGATGCGGTTCTATTCCAGCACGCTTGAGTAGAATGATGATGTATAGTCGTTGTGAAGCTTTTTTGTGATATCGTCGATATGGAGTTGCCACGTAAGATCTTGTGAAATGGTGACACCTAATAGTCGAGTGCTGTGAACTTGTTCAATCTGGATGTCGTTAATAGTTATCGGCGGGATGTCTGGCGTTTCTTTTTCGAAGTTCAATGCCATATTGTTGGTGGTTGTCCATTGTGCCACTTCGTCTGCCGCTGTTTGGAGTGAACTGTTAACACACGAAGATGCACATGATTCCCAAATTGTGCAGTCGTCTACGTATTTGACGTGATCACAGGTTGTTCGCAAGTCGTTTATATTGAGTACAAAACCAATGGGACCGAAGATTGTTCCTTGTGGTAATGAACTTAGACGTTACACTGCCAATCTTCACACGCTGTTTGCGTTGGCATAAGAAAGATGTTAGCCCATTAATTTGGTTATAAAATTTGGCAATCCAAGTGATGCACATTATTTAGTCAGCAAAATATGGTGGTCCACTCTTTTCAAATGCTTTGCTGAAGTCGACGAGTAGTACACGGATCATGATACCGCTGCAATCGAGCGCAGCCTTCCACCTATGCACAGTTCGATAAGTGCATGCACAGTGGACGTTCCCTTGACTGACCCAAATTGTTGGGGGTCAACTTGGTCGCCGGCGATTGATAAATTATAATCAAAACATCTGCGGTTCAATAGAGCCATTTTGAAAACGGCAAACACGTCGCGGTGTGAACCATCTAACCATCCTCACACGCCAGAGGTCGCTGCTGCTAATTTACGTCAGTGCCACATGCAAAGCAGCATGCCTACCCCTGGCTGGTCGCTCTGGATCAGTGGCTGGCGGCCGGTCATCTAGGTAATCATAATAAAACTAATTCCAATCAACCGTGGCTCGTGTTATAAGCGATGTTTATGATGCGAACGGGTCATTATATTAGGATTCCCTGAAATAGTTTACCCGTCTTCAAATTTGGGAGGGTATTTGCGCAGGTCTCGCGGTTGACGCAGTCACTACTGACGATGTAAATTACTAATTTGACTCAGCCGACTTCCACCCTTCCAGTAGTGGATCAGCCATGGTTAGTTTTGCCTGGCAAACGGCCCTGTGTATGTTTTGATGATGAACCTAACCATTCATGCGGCTTAATTCAGACTTCGCGGCGCGAATCTGGACGGAGTACTGGGACACCCCTGCATACAAAGAAAACATACAAGGAAACATCTAACGTGAGGTCTTTTGAGTTGTGGCGCATCAAAGTCAAACACATCAGTGATAACATTAGTATAACAACTGATTGTATGGTTGCACTGCTTAACCGAGATCGAGTCATTAATTATAAAATTATAGTTGAACATGCGAACAGGCAGCATATCTAGGTATCTGCTTTTTAAGCAGCGCCTTGAAACATGCATGCCTCACAGGACTGTGACATATCATTTCTTGTCCGTAACAAATGTTCTGCTCATCTTTCTAATCACCGTTCCCGTTATTACGTCCTTTATTTGCAATAGAAAATGCCGCAGAGATAGTAATTGTGTATACTGTTTCGTATACCAGTTTCCGAAGTACTATTTTTATGGAATCAACATGGATCCCATGGACGAGCTTCACAAAGAGATGGTTGGCCGGGACTTGGGAGTTACGCTTCCAACATCACAATTAAAGGTATACTGCATATTAAACACAATAAAGGTATTATCGGTATATCAATGTAACTCCTATTCGATGCATCGTGGCTGTCATGGACGGGCATACAGGTAACATACGTCTGATTGACCATTTCACCGTGACGTGAACTTCTTTCAAGCCAACGACGACGTTAAATGGCGCAGTGTTACACTAGACTACCTAGGCGTCGTAAGGTGGCACCACTGATTTACCGACCAACTTGGCGCCCCCAGATTTGTTGATAAAAGAACATTATTTTGAAATGTTAATATCACTCACACATCCTGATATTTTGTGTAATTTAAATAAAAATCTTCATCTAATTAAATCTTGAAAAGATACATTTGCCCAACCAATGCCATGATTGATTGATTGATTTATTTAATATAAAATGTAAAACATTGTACACATATTATGCATAATATATAAATACAAGGTACATTTAAATATTCGGATAACACAAAAAGTGCACGCACTTATTTCCATTGTGGTCCTTAAATGAATGTTATCTAATATATATGACTATCATGTTATCTAATATATATTACTATATCATGACTATGTGCTGTGTAAGTATAGGGTTAAATTTCCACCTGGAATATTCTGTATAGGTAATTATTTGTTGACTATATATTTCTGTATACTGTGTAAATAGTCAAAACTGCCACCCATCCCTTAAAATATATATGACATCAGTATTACATCTTTCATAATGTGAAGGATGGCATTTAACGCCTATGTGTAAACAATATAATTTTTAATTATAAGTGCAAATGCATGTCTGTTCGTTGTTGAATTTCTTGATACACACAAAGAATGGCATGTTTTAGATGAAATATGGAAGTCTTGAAATCACACCAGGGCAAAAATCAACTCCAACTCAGGTAAGGTACACTAGTACTCACATGACTGACTTTGTTTAGAAAATATTTGTTATAATACTGATTAATAAAAAATTATGAGCAAAATATTAGCAGTTATGCAGGCATACATACCGATTTTAAAATATTCACTTTTGTAATTCATATGCATTTTTCTGGACAATAATTTTTTATATAAACATTGTTTTGATGCATTCTACGGAGTTTACATTATTCAGAAATGTGGGATAGTGTTCCACAGTTCTACAGCACTATTAGTAAATTTGCACAGTTTGTTGTCCACATAGGTGAAGAACATGCCTCTGGTGGAGTGGTCAGCCAACCCAGACAATTTCTACACTCTCGTCATGTGTGGTCAGTACTTGGCCTTTATGCAGGATCAAATTTTGGCCAGTCAAAAATGTTGTAGTGGACACATGCATGTTAGCTGACATCCATGCAAGCCATATATAATACATTAAATATGTAATATAATAATTATATGTGGGTCCTGTACACAAGATTAAAGATTGTTGATAAAAAAACAAGGGTGTATGCGTATTATGGTACATGCACGTACATACTGACACAAAAATGCAAGTATTTCTTTAAGGTTGTTAGGTGACGGTATGATACGGTAATGTTTCGCCATCATTCATGTCTAGCTGTCAAATTAAAAACATTAAGATATTCTGCTGTCAAATCAATGTTTGTCCATATGTGTTTGTTTTAGACCCAGATGCCCCGAGTCGAAATGACCCAACATATCGAGAATGGCTACATTGGTGTGTGGGAAATATTCCCGGCGTTGAGGTTTCGAAGGGTCAGGTGCTGGCAGCGTATATTGGTGCTGGACCCCCGAAAGCCACAAGTGAGTATCGGTGATGGACGGCACAAAAGTTTGCAAACTTTAAACAATTTTATACATTCAGTGCTGGTTCAGTTAACTGCCCACCAATCAATGCTTGGTATTAGACAAGAAATTTTACGATCAAAAATTGCTATCAGCGATACTTTGTGTTAAGATGTTTCGTTCAGGAGGGGGCACCACTAGTACTGTATTTCCCCGCGAATACCCTGACGAAATCATCCCCACGTACGTGCCACGTGCCATAAAGATGCAAATGGTACCATCTTTTACTTTCTGACTTGACCATAAAAACAACCACTTACAGCCACCAAACTTCTTGCATATCTTTTATATATAAAATATACACACACTAGGTTACAAAATACAATAATTTTAATATCTGTAAAGAATAAAATTATCAAAACAAACTCGCCCAAAACTCGAAATCATCTGCGGCATCTTTGGGTAGTCAAGTGACTATCGTTACATCGTTATTTATTGTGGTGTCGCTATAAAATTGTGCTTCACAAATTCCTGTTTTATTCTAGCCCTAAACTAACCTTACCTCTAACTAACCCTAAACTACCCCTTAACTAACCCTAAACCCTTAGCACAAATCTGAAGCCTGAACCTTAACCATACACTGCTAACAACCGACACCTCGGCACAGTACCGATATTACCGTAATCACACAACTGCGCGGAGCCACCGCCGATGAGTTACCCGCGAGTTTTGCGCAAGTTTGTGTTGTGAATTTTATTTTGTTTCAGTAATGTAAGTGATTTTATTTTGTAACTTACTCTGTGCGTATGTATGTAAGATATGTGAGGAGCAGTTGGGTGTCTGCAGGTTGTCGTTTTCATAGTTTGGGGTAAGAAAGATAAAGAGCGCCAAATTTGTCACTAAAAAAACTAAGATATTTGGTCGCGTAGACTGTCTCTTTCCTTTCCAGAGTACCACCGGTACGTGTTCCTGGTGTATAGACAGAGCGGCCGCATCAAGTTTGACGAACCGATACTGGACAACCGCTCGGGGAAGGGGCGCGGTGGTTGGCATGTTGCAAAGTTCGCCGAGAAGTACAAATTGGGCGATCCGGTCGCTGGCAACTTCTTCCAGGCAGAGTACGACGATTACGTGCCTCACCTGTTCGGGAAATAAACCGCGGCTGCAATTGCGTTCTGGCACCCAGAGTGTAATGTAATTCTGGCGTGACATCCGAGTAATTTCTGAAGTTGTATTTACTCATAATAGTTTGAACAGTCAATGGAATTAGCCCCCGATAGAAACGCCAAAGTGTGTGATGTCGTTGTATGGCGGGATGAGATTATAATTTATTAATACAAAGATGAGTGTTGGGATTTCTTACATATTGTTATTGCTTCTTACGACGGGTTAACGTGTTGCTAGAGGATGAATTGTCTGGTTCTCTTTACATATCCCGACTGCCTGTGTGTTTCTCAAAACAGATGTAGCTTATTCATAATGCTGTATTGATACCATGTTACTCATAGTACGTAGATGGAGTTCTCTACAAACTGCCGATCAGTTAATTTCTAATCGATGGAATTAATCATATTTAATTACCATTATTTGCTGTAACTAACTCAGTCACCCATGTGTACTCAGGCATCCATGCGTTTTAGAAACTCGTAACTATTTGGTGAAAGAAAATTGTAATTGTATTTAATTATGTTCGTATGTGCCATAGAATAAATGTATTCAAAATATAGAACGAGAACATACGACTAGTATTTTGGTTTATTCTCTTATTGTTATACAAAGTAAATCGATATAACGAATTGAATAGTCGTGACTAGATCGCCTGGTAGGTTACATTGACCTGTTTGGAGATGATTCCGACAATTTACACTGCTCAGTGTGTGCGTGCGTGCGTGCATTAGTAAAAATCCAGACACCTGTTAGATAATTAGCTTCATGCCAGTCATGTTGGCTGCGATAGCACCAATTGGAGGTGTACTTATAATTATAATATTCACAACTTAATTGTAGGCAGACAGAGAAACTATATTTGCCAATATTGAGCGTAGTTTATGGACGCGTGAGCATGTGTCATGTGTGTAATGTTCTGGTACCTGATGGCATCGAAGCGACACGGCTAAACGCATACATCGCATGCGCACGCGAGTGCAGTCCCGTTTTTATCTGCTGTGACGTAGCGTTGGGCCGAGTTTCCTCAAAACACTTACTGCGCATACATGCACTTTTATTTAAAACTTGCGAAAAATAACCATAATTAAATGGAATACGGGTACTTGATGTAGTACTAATAGAATTCTTAAACTATACCAGTAACAACGGAAAATCCTAGCCCGCTACTGTCGCAGTCCCAGATTCGGCAGATTTGTGCCTGGTCATTGCAACAAATCCGGCTTAATTAATCTAACTATCCGATTAACGTACGCATCCGTTGTGTATCTTTCGGAAAGCTCTCTCTCTCTCTCTGTCTCTGTCTCTGTCTCTCTCTCTCACCCACTCAATCAATCACTCATTCAGTTCACCCACTCGATCAATCACTCATTCACTCATTCAGTCACTGCCTACATATATATACATAGGCAGTTGTATCTATATCTGGAGGGGATATAAGCATGAATGCTTAGTGGTGATTATTAAACCAGATCATGTTGCATTGCATCGTCCAACAATGTCCAAAATGTTCTCTAGTTTATCTTCAATAAATAATCATTAGGTTTAATGTATGTGTGCGCGCGTGTTCATACGCATATGTGTGCATGCATGTGTGTGTTGGTGTGTGCGTGTGTCTGTGCATTTTGATACTGTGTTATTTACACTGTACATAATATCATTTTGATATCATGTTACAATTAATGTTGGTGAAATACTTTACTTACTTTTGTCATTGAAAGAAGTACCTGGCTGTTGCATAATCACAGGCCTGGATGTCGATGTTGGATTCGGAACCGAGGATGGACGATTATTGCTGCCGCAAGCACGGGCATCGATTGGTGGGGGACGGGAGGGGGACACATCCCCCCACTTTTCAGCGTGGGGGACAACATAGGAATTGTCCCCCCGACTTTTCAGTTCAGAAAAATTGCGGGGCATACAGCCTGACTCACCACTCCTCTCTCTTAAAAGCCGCTACACACAGGACTAGTAGCTACAGACAATAAACTCGCAATATGAAAAATCAACTAGATAAATTACTTGGCTGACCACAGCGCGATACTTGATCTTACTTTAGTAAATAATCATCATGTCGGGCTGCGCCGCTGTCGGGCTCTATAAATTTGCATCCTTGTGTTAATATTATTAATATATTCTAGCCATCAAGCACATTGTAAATGATGACATTTGTGTTGCAATTTCACCCCTCGCCTGGTTGCTGCTTATCGCCTATGGCAGAAGCGGCGGATTCCTGCAGTTTGTATACCTTATTCCCATTTGAGTTATGACAACATTTCTTTGCCAAAATGTTGGATTGGTAAGTTCTATAATATATATATATATATATATATATATATATATATATATATGACGTGAAATACATTTAAAAAATGTGTAAATATAAAACATAATAATTCTTTGTTGGTTGGGTGCTAATTCTAAAATAAACATTGGCCTTTATATTATGCTATTTAAAATAGTTATGTTGGCAACATATATATAATGTCATATATATATATGTATATATATATATATTATGTCACACACATATATATGGTGTATAGCTGTGTCATCAACCACAGAAGTCTGGTGTCATGTGTGGACTGCTCAATATTACAGCCACCTGATAATTAAAGTCACAAGTCCCAAATATTTTGTGAAGCAGTAAAATATAGGAAATTAATCCTGCTATTAAGGTCACCTCTCCATTTGGGTATCCTTTGTCCACTTTCAAGGGTGGCCTTAACAGTGGTCACTAGTGCTGGGATTCTGCTGTAACATCCTCTTGATAAATAATGACTGCTCCCTTGTCACTCAGCAAGTGGGTCTTTTGGGGTTGTCTAACATTACCAATGATGTCATGTGTAAAATAAGATTAATTTCTAGACATTTATTCCCACTCTTACAAATGAGATAAAATCAGATAAATAAACATTAATCGTACAAATCGGTATATACAAAATATATCATCTATTAAGCCGTAAATAGCATTTGCATAAAACAGTTCACCGGTTTCAGAACAATAAACAGATCTGACAAATTGGGTTAACACATTGCGTAGTATTTCCTACCAGTCCCAGACAGTGACAATCTATACACTAAAAATTTCTGTAGTTTGCAACAACAGTGCAAAGTTGCCATTGCATTACTACTGATGCTATACGACAGTACGCAAATCACTGCTGATTAATAAAACAATTCTGGACCATTGTGTTAGTATATGCCTGCAAACTGTCCTGGATTTTGTTAATCTCCCTGACAGACATCCAGAATGGAAACAAATGTCCAAGATTTTTTTTTCAGATTTACATTTCCCATATTCCCCCCTCGTGTTCTGAAGTCCCGTCCACCCAATGGTGACAATCCCTTGGGCTATTGCTTCATGTCTCTGGGAGCACCAATATCACAACTGTATTTTATACTGGCCTACAGGTTGGTAGGCAGGAGACCGACAACTTCTACACTTTATCTCTTAAATATTAATGGTTATTAATACAAAGCATGTATAGGCAAATACACTCGGTTGAAGCTATATAAATCAAGTTTGAACAGTTGACGCTACATACAAGTGAGTAACGTTCAGCTGAACTCGTGAACACTACACATGAACGTTAAACACATTCTTAAAGGGTGTTTCATTCGTTTTATCATCATGTTGCGTAGAATAAAAAAGCATACTGACCGCCAAAATGTGTTTGAATAAACAATATTTTGTTTTTGAAATGTCTCATGAGGAAATGGTTTGTTTATATGACAATGTGCATATATGCATAAGGTACTACACCATGATGTCCAGACTAGGTCATGCAGTTCTCGCAATTATCCAAAGTTGAAATTCCGGGATTTGGTGAGCTCAGTGATTGTTATAAACACAGAGCTTTTGTATAAAACAGTTTTGCTACTTCATTCAAACACACTGTGGCAGTAAATATGTTACATATAGTTTATAGCATATGAAAAAAAATATGGTATATAATATACCAATGGACAATGTTACGTAAAAAAAAATAACAAACAAATATGGTATACCACACACAACATAAACCAATGGACATTCTTGCGTAAGAAAATTGCAAACAAATATGGTATACCACACAATATAAACCAATGGACAATCTTGCATAAGAAAATAGCAAAAAAAGGTATACCACACACAATATAAACCAATTGACAATCTTGCGTCATGCTGTACATATAGTAATGACTGAACAGACTCATACATCTAAAGTAATAAAATATTCCTGTGTCTGGTGTTCAACATTAAAGAGAAAGTGCCAGTTCCAGTGTTTTTATTTTTTCATTTAATATTATGTTCATATGACTAAGGTTTATGCTTGCACATTTTTGTTTGGTTACTTGATTAAGCTAGGAACAATGTTTGCAATTTGAAAGATTCCGCCTGCTACACATTCAAACAGTATACCAGTTAACCATAATACCCTTTGATCTTTAACTTTCCCACATTCTATTCCTCATGCAATTCTGGGCAGAGGAGTTGGCACCCTCCCTTTAAAGGTCATGTAACTCAAGCTCGTCTAATCAGGAAGAAACCAGCTACAATAGCAACTGCAGCTGCCATCACGAAAAACACCACAGTGTCCCCTTGGCTCTGGTCCACATCACCTTGGGCTGTACTGACGTCAGACTGGACAGTGTTGTCTTGGACAAGACTGACGTCAGACTGGACAGTGTTGTCTTGGACAAGACTGACATCAGACTGGACAGTGTTGTCTTGGACAAGACTGACATCAGACTGGACAGTGTTGTCTTGGACAAGACTGACATCAGACTGGACAGTGTTGTCTTGGACAAGACTGACATCAGACTGGACAGTGTTGTCTTGGACAAGACTGACATCAGACTGGACAGTGTTGTCTTGGACAAGACTGACATCAGACTGGATAGTGTTGTCTTGAACAAGACTGACATCAGACTGGACACTGTTGTCTTGGACAAGACTGACATCAGACTGGACAGTGTTGTCTTGGACAAGACTGACATCAGACTGGACAGTGTTGTCTTGGGGAAGACTGACATCAGACTGTGCAGTATTGTCTTGGGGAAGACTGACATCAGACCGGACAGTATTGTCTTGGGGAAGACTGACATCAGACTGTGCAGTATTGTCTTGAACAAGATTACTCAAGTTGTTCCTGTCTCTGACGTGGACATCACTGGTATTGCTGTGGGTCGGACAGACACTGCGCAAGACACTGGTGTCTCCAAACACATCAGACAAGTCTGTAGAAGACGGCAGCTTGTGTTGAACATGTCCACTCATAACTGGTGTATGCGCCGATGACCTGTCCAGTCCGCTGTGATGGTCAAGTCTGACTCCAGTCGGGGTCGGACAAACACTGACCAGGCTGCTGCCATAGGGTCGGTCCTGGACGTTGTCCAGACCGCACCCCGTGTGGTCCTCCGTGAGACTGGACCCATCATCTGCATCAGTCTTGACACTACCACATCGGCACGGCTTCAGAAGCAGCGTTTCTTCATCACTGCTCTCTTCTTCCTCCGACAACCCGTGGGCTTCCACATCTCCTTCCTCCACAATCAACGTCTCTGACACCTCAACTGGCAGGTTCTCTTGAGTTATCATTGTCTCCTCCACAGAGACTTCTGAGGTTGTTTCAATGGGTGTCTTCAGTCTGGTGTCACTGTGGTCGGAGTGTGTGACAGAGGCACATGAAGACACATCCGCCTCCTGTCTCAAGGTGGCATGTCCTTGCTCAATGTCATCACTTGCATAAGGTAGTCTCATTCCTACCCCACGACTTACATCAGACTGTCCTGATCTTCCATCAGGACTTATGTGGGGTTGTCCTGATCTTCCATCAGGACTTACATGGGGTTGTCCTGATCTTCCATCAGGACTTATGTCTAGTTCTCCTGATCTTCCAACAGAACCCATGTCAAGTTGTCCTGATCTTCCATCAGGACTAACGTCAAGTTGCCTTGATCTTTGATCAGGCCTAACGTCAAGTTCCCCTGATCTTTGATTAGGACTCACATCAATTTGACCTGATCTTTGATCAGGACTCTCATCAATTTGATCTGACCTGCCATTAGGACTAATGTTAAGCTGTCGTGATCTATCAGGACTCGTGGGAGGTTGTCGTTGACTCCCTGTCGAACCTGTTTCGTTGACATCAGCGCTGAGAGAAATGTCACTTGCCTCCAGACTCGACATGTCACCGTCAGTCAGGCTGTCACCTGACTTCGAGACAGACATTCGACAGTCGGAACCCATCTGTACATTGCAGTTTTTCAAGGTTATGATATGGTGTCCTTGACCTGTTTCTGCCAAGGTCATTGGTGATGTATCCCCCTGACCTCTCTCAGTACTGTGTCCACTGGGTGGTCTGTCACAAGCAATCTCGAGGTCTAGAACACAATGAGAAGATGGCGTTAGTGCGCTGTTTACACACTACTTACACACAGAACACAATCAGAAGATGGCGTTAGTGCACTGTTTACACACTACTTACACACAGAACACAATGAGAAGATGGCATTAGTGCACTGTTTACACACTACTTACACACAGAACACAATGAGAAGATGGCATTAGTGCACTGTTTACACACTACTTACACACAGAACACAATGAGAAGATGGCATTAGTGCACTGTTTACACACTACTTACACACAGAACACAATGAGAAGATGGCATTAGTGCACTGTTTACACACTACTTACACACAGAACACAATCAGAAGATGGCATTAGTGCACTGTTTACACACTACTTACACACAGAACACAATCAGAAGATGGCGTTAGTGCACTGTTTACACACTACTTACACACAGAACACAATGAGAAGATGGCATTAGTGCACTGTTTACACACTACTTACACACAGAACACAATCAGAAGATGGCATTAGTGCACTGTTTACACACTACTTACACACAGAACACAATGAGAAGATGGCATTAGTGCACTGTTTACACACTACTTACACACAGAACACAATGAGAAGATGGCATTAGTGCACTGTTTACACACTACTTACACACAGAACACAATCAGAAGATGGCATTAGTGCACTGTTTACACACTACTTACACACAGAACACAATGAGAAGATGGCGTTAGTGCACTGTTTACACACTACTTACACACAGAACACAATCAGAAGATGGCATTAGTGCACTGTTTACACACTACTTACACACAGAACACAATGAGAAGATGGCATTAGTGCACTGTTTACACACTACTTACACACAGAACACAATCAGAAGATGGCGTTAGTGCACTGTTTACACACTACTTACACCCAGAACACAATCAGAAGATGGCGTTAGTGCACTGTTTACACACTACTTACACACAGAACACAATCAGAAGATGGCGTTAGTGCACTGTTTACATCACTACTTACACCCAGAACACAATCAGAAGATGGCGTTAGTGCACTGTTTACACACTACTTACACACAGAACACAATCAGAAGATGGCGTTAGTGCACTCAGAACACAATCAGAAGATGGCATTAGTGCACTCAGAACACAATCAGAAGATGGCGTTAGTGCACTGTTTACACACTACTTACACCCAGAACACAATCAGAAGATGGCGTTAGTGCACTGTTTACATACTACTTCACCCAGAACACAATCAGAAGATGGCGTAGTGCCTACACACTACTTACACCCAGAACACAATCAGAAGATGGCGTTAGTGCACTGTTTACACACTACTTACACCAGAACACAATCAGAAGATGGCGTTAGTGCACTGTTTACACACTACTTACACCCAGAACACAATCAGAAGATGGCATTAGTGCACTCAGAACACAATCAGAAGATGGCGTTAGTGCACTGTTTACATACTACTTGCACCCAGAACACAATCAGAAGATGGCATTAGTGCACTGTTTACATACTAGTTACACACAGAACACAATCAGAAGATGGCGTTAGTGCACTGTTTACACACTACTTACACCCAAAACACAATTAGAAAATGGCATTAGTGCACTGTTTACACACTACTTACACACAGAACACAATTAGAAGATGGCGTTAGTGCACTCAGAACACAATCAGAAGATGGCGTTAGTGCACTGTTTACACACTACTTACACCCAGAACACAATCAGAAGACGGCATAAGTGCACTGTTTACATTCTAGTTACCCCCAGAACACAATCAGAAGATGGCGTTAGTGCACTCAGAACACAATCAGAAGATGGCATTAGTGCACTCGGAACACAATCAGAAGATGGCATTAGTGCACTCAGAACACAATCAGAAGATGGCGATAGTGCACTGTTTACATACTACTTGCACCCAGAACACAATCAGAAGATGGCATTAGTGCACTCAGAACACAATCAGAAGATGACGTTAGTGCACTGTTTACATACTACTTATACCCAGAACACAATCAGAAGATGGCATTAGTGCACTCAGAACACAATCAGAAGATGGCGTTAGTGCACTGTTTACATACTACTTATACCCAGAACACAATCAGAAGATGGCGATAGTGCACTGTTTACACACTACCTACACACAGAACACAATCGTGTACACACTACTACACCAGACACAATCAAAGATGGCGATAGTGCACTGTTTACATACTACTTACACACAGAACACAATCAAAAGATGGCGTTAGTGCACTGTTTACATACTATTTACACCCAGAACACAATCAGAAGATGGCGTTAGTGCACTGTTTACATACTATTTACACCCAGAACACAATCAGAAGATGGCGTTAGTGCACTGTTTACATACTATTTACACCCAGAACACAATCAGAAGATGGCGTTAGTGCACTGTTTACATACTATTTACACCCAGAACACAATCAGAAGATGGCGTTAGTGCACTGTTTACATACTATTTACACCCAGAACACAATCAGAAGATGGCGTTAGTGCACTGTTTACATACTATTTACACCCAGAACACAATCAGAAGATGGCGTTAGTGCACTGTTTACATACTTCTTACACCCAGAACACAATCAGAAGATGGCGTTAGTGCACTGTTTACAACTACTTACACACAGAACACAATCAGAAGATGGCGTTAGTGCACTGTTTTACACACTTACACACAGAACACAATCAGAAGATGGCATTAGTGCACTGTTGTTACAAACTTTACACACAGAACACAATCAGAAGATGGCATTAGTGCACTGTTTACATACTAGTTACACCAGACACAACAATCAGAAGATGGCTTAGTGCACTCAGAACACAATCAGAAGATGGCATTAGTGCACTGTTTACAACTATTACCCGAACACAATCAGAAGATGGCATTAGTGCACTCAGAACACAATCAGAAGATGGCGTTAGTGCACTGTTTACATACTACTTGCACCCAGAACACAATCAGAAGATGGCATTAGTGCACTCAGAACACAATCAGAAGATGGCGTTAGTGCACTGTTTACACACTACTTACACCCAGAACACAATCAGAAGATGGCATTAGTGCACTGTTTACACACTACTTACACCCCCAGAACACAATCAGAAGATGGCGTTAGTGCACTCAGAACACAATCAGAAGATGGCATTAGTGCACTCGGAACACAATCACAAGATGGCATTAGTGCACTCAGAACACAATCAGAAGATGGCGTTAGTGCACTGTTTACATACTACTTGCACCCAGAACACAATCAGAAGATGGCGGTAGTGCTCTGTTTACACACTACTTACACCCAGAACACAATCAGAAGATGGCATTAGTGCACTGTTTACACACTACTTACACACAGAACACAATCAGAAGATGACGTTAGTGCACTGTTTACACACTACTTACACACAGAACACAATCAGAAGATGGCATTAGTGCACTGTTTACACACTACTTACACCCAGAACACAATCAGAAGATGGCGTTAGTGCACTGTTTACACATTACTTACACACAGAACACAATCAGAAGATGCAGTTAGAGCACTATTTACACACTATTTACACCCAGAACACAATCAGAAGATGGCGTTAGTGCACTGTTTACATACTATTTACACCCAGAACACAATCAGAAGATGGCGTTAATGCACTGTTTACATACTATTTACACCCAGAACACAATCAGAAGATGGCGTTAGTGCACTGTTTACATACTATTTACACCCAGAACACAATCAGAAGATGGCATTAGTGCACTGTTTACATACTATTTACACCCAGAACACAATCAGAAGATGGCGTTAGTGCACTGTTTACATACTATTTACACCCAGAACACAATCAGAAGATGGCGTTAGTGCACTGTTTACATACTGTTTACACCCAGAACACAATCAGAAGATGGCGTTAGTGCACTGTTTACATACTATTTACACCCAGAACACAATCAGAAGATGGCGTTAATGCACTGTTTATACACTACTTAAAACACAGAACACAATCAGAAGATGGCATTAGTGCACTGTTTGTACACAACTTACACACAGAACACAATCAGAAGATGGCATTAGTGCACTGTTTACATACTAGTTACACCCAGAACACAATCAGAAGATGGCGTTAGTGCACTCAGAACACAATCAGAAGATGGCATTAGTGCACTCGGAACACAATCAGAAGATGGCATTAGTGCACTCAGAACACAATCAGAAGATGGCGTTAGTGCACTGTTTACATACTACTTGCACCCAGAACACAATCAGAAGATGGCATTAGTGCACTCAGAACACAATCAGAAGATGGCGTTAGTGCACTGTTTACATACTACTTGCACCCAGAACACAATCAGAAGATGGCATTAGTGCATTCAGAACACAATCAGAAGATGGCGTTAGTGCAGTGTTTACATACTACTTATACCCAGAACACAATCAGAAGATGTTAATAGTGCACTGTTTACATACTACTTACACCCAGAACACAATCAGAAGATGGCATTAGTGCACTCAGAACACAATCAGAAGATGGCATTAGTGCACTGTTTATATACACTACTTACACACAGAACACAATCAGAAGATGGTGTTAGTTCACTCAGAACACAATCAGAAGATGGCGTTAGTGCACTGTTTATACACACTACTTACACACAGAACACAATCAGAAGATGGTGTTAGTGCACTGTCTACACACTACTTACATACACTACACAATCAGAAGATGGCGTTAGTGCTCTGTTTATACACTACTTACACACAGAACACAATCAGAAGATGACGTTAGTGCACTGTTTACACACTACTTACACCCAGAACACAATCAAAAGATGGCAGCAAATTGTTTTGCTAAAAAAGTATTCTCTTAAAATGTGACTAATTATTTGCTATAACTGAAAGTAGTTCTAATAAATTTACTTTACCGTTCACCATTCTATTAGCCAGCTCTGTCAGTCTGACAGCTTGGAGCGCTTCAATGAACTCTTGCATCTTGGCTTTGCGTAGCAGACATGCCTTGAGTGTATGGACGGCACTACGTTCACCATTGTTCCGCTGCTCACATAAAACTTCTTCCTACAACAAGGGTGTATGTTTTTGTATACAATATCTGTAAAAATTTCATTGTTTACTCATTTACGCATGCCCACCCGCCAGTGGGGGGAGATCTATTACTAGTCTGAGTAACATTTAGATGTCAAGGTCAGTCCATTCCACAATGTTGTCCATCCATGTCTTTCTTTCCCTGCTTCTTCATATGTTGCCTTCAGAATAAATGTTTTCACAAGGGAGTCGCGGTGTGTGACAAGGCTGTATTACGCCAGCTTCTTACTCTTCTCTATCTTAAGGAGTCTTCCCCATCTCCAATGCACCTGTCAGAGCTGTGTTGTTCACTTCAAACAAAGTCATTGGTCTTGAATTTGGCCCGTGATATGTGTAGGCCTACTATGCAGGGCTGTATGCAGGATAAAATTATTGCCAGTCACACATGTTTTGGTGGACACATGGATGTTAACTGTTAAACCAATTTACAAACTTTTAAATGTGTCTGATGACCTGAAGTGGACTACAAACACACATGTCACACCATTTTCACTCACTTTCAAGGCATAACTAACAATATCTATGGTTTTGGAAGACTTTTTTGCTCCTTCAGTTTTTACCCGTCCATCACCTGTCCACCCATATTTTCTACACGTCCATATTCGTTTTTACCCGTCCAAATGACGGGTGGACGGATCTCTACATAAAGCTACAGTGGAGCATTTATTCTCAAATGTCTGGATCTTCTTCATCATCGCAACAGTCAATGTCCAACTTTTGTAGCCATAGAGCAAGACAGAGTTAAATATGCTATATTAGTGCAGGTAAATGAAGATAATTAAAAACAAATATTGGATAATCTTTGGCAACTTGAAGAAAGGCAAACATAGCAGAGGCTCGAAATGCCGCCATTCAAGAATGACGATGACACAAATTCATTACAACGACAAATTTTGAACAACTAGATGATAATGTTAATGTACCACAGAACAAATGTAAACAAACATGTGAACAAACATATATATACAAGTGTTAAACACGTACATTGTCTGACTATGACAGACTGTGTAGTAACGGCAGCATCTCCTTTGGGTTGATTTGATCAACCATATCTTTGTAATATTTGCGCAATACTTTGTCATATCCAGTCGCAAAGGCCCAACTCTTCCAGTCAGCCATTCTGTGTCACTCTGTCATCAAGGTCGCATCGGAAGTAGCGTCTGTAGGACAAATTATAATCATTGCAGATTAAAAACATAAGGGAATCGAGACCAACTATGTGTTGCGCCCACACATAAAATGTTTGCCAGTCACAATTTGTTGGTGGATACATTAACTCATATACATACAAGGCAGTTGAGATATGGTTTACGGCCTGAAATAAGCTAAAAATGTGACACCCATTTTCAAGGCATAACTGACAATATCTTTGTTTTTTTACTACCGTTTTTTGCTCATCCACATCTGTTACCCACCCACCAGCCATCCAGTGATATTTCTACCCACCCACAACAGGTTGTATCCATCCAACTGATGGGTCTTTGCATAAAGCTACGCCTCCATATCCTGTACATCTTCAACCTAACTGCCAGCACCAAGCAGATATACCTCAAGAACTACAACTCAGGAGATTAGATAAGACCAGAACGACATGTAAAGTTATCTCCCCCTTAGTTAACTGACCACCCCTGACCCAACCATTATCAAAAATACATTTTAAACTTTTTAATCCATGCAGTTTTGCCCTCCCCCACCCATCACAACTGTCGAGTTACTTCACGACTTCTGAGATTTCCTCAGTCACATGAAGAAATCTTGAAAAGAAAGATGCAATTATATATTTATGTTACTATATAAGTCATTAAGTCTTCTAGAAAAATTTCTCGATGTTGTATCCAGTTTATCTGGATACAACATATTGTCAATGTCTAAACTTAGAACCTAAGAAAGCCTGTGGTCCTAATAGGATCACACAAAGGCTCCTGAAGATAGTTGCAGAAGAAGTCACACCAGCCCTTACCTTGCTCTTCGAAAACTCCTACCAGACTGGAACATTGCCAGTCGACTGGAAATTAGCCCATATCACGTCTGTCTTCAAGAAGGGAGAACGATACAAGGCAGAAAACTACCGCCCCATCTCACTCACATGCATAGCCTGCAAGGTGATGGAGCACATCATCGCCAGTCACATCATGTCACACCTAGAGAAGAACAGCATTCTCTGCCCAGAGCAGCATGGCTTCCTGTGAGATGTAACTTCTGGGGTACGTGGATGAATCAATGAAAGATCTGGAGAGGAGACACCATTGTCCTTGACTTTGAAAAAGCATTCAACAAGGTGAGCCATACCCTTCTAGTTCACATTTCACAAGCTGCTTCGCTATGGAATCGGAGGTCGACTCAATGCATGGATTAACAGCTTTCTCGAGAACAGACTGGTTGGGGGAGAGAGATCAAACTTCATGCCTGTGGACTCGGGAGTCCCCCAGGGATCAGTCGTCGGCCCGTGTCTCTTCCTTCTGTACATCAATGACCTGCCCATACACATTGAATCAAAAGTCTGTCTGTTTGCTGATGACACCCTGTGCAGTAACACCATTAAACACAAAAAGGACCAGAACAAGCTGCAAACAGATCTCGATTCCCTCACCACATGGGAGAAACAGATGTCATTCTTCCTAGGACCATACCCGAATGGAACAGCCTGCCCCAGGAAATAGTGGTAGCCAAGTCCCTGGACTGTTTCAAGTCCAGGCTTGCTGCCCACCTGTAACCACGACAGACCACCCCTCCCCTTCCCTTTGGCTTTTGTTTCTTGTGTCTGCTATACCTTCCTCTATGACTACTATACTATAGTACCACACCCCTTTCACTACATTTCAGAAGTGTCTACTGCAACCTGTACAAGTCAGCATAATCATCACAACATTGATGTTGGTTGATAAACAGAAGAAGAATAGCCAGCTAATTATGGCCGGCCCGGCGTACCTTTCACCTGGTTCGTGTATTATCGCCCGAACGCTTTGCTATTACCTATGTCTATGAGCGGTATGCTTTTACCATTTTTTTTTACAAGAAGAGCTCTCTGATTATGCTTGCTCTTGCAGACTCAAACTACCATATGTCATTTCACACGAGTGAAAGTATTTTTCTTTTCAGGTTGAATAACACTATTACGTTATAAACATCCCCAAGCTATCAAACCGGAAGTTAGCAAGTGACAGCCTCTCAATGAGATGGCTAGTCTAAAAATAAACACAGGGAAACCCTTAAGAAAATATAGGAAAATTACTTGGGTAATTCCATAGAACACATGGTTTAAAGATATACAATTGTGGGTTACTTTTGTAGTTTAGGCCTGCATCTCGAACAAATGTTACATCAGTGACTATTGAGTCACGAAGGTACACGTAATATGTATGGTATATAACATATAAATTGTAAAACAACGTTAATTGGGCCAACGTTGGACAATTATAAAATATATAAGTAGTGATAACGTTGGGTCAATGTTGGTGCAATGTTGGCAAACTTTTGGTTTAAAAAATTCAAGTACATATATCAGGCATGCATGAGGTAATTAACGAAACAGTTAATAAATTAAATGAAAATTTACTAAAATTTTACTCTTAATTTAATTAATGTAAATTATACTCTCTCTTTTGAAGAATAAAATTTATATACACCACAATGGCACATAATGACAATGACCTGTATACCCTTACTGGCTGTCACAAGTTGCGTATTTATTGAGGAATTTAGTATATATATATATATATATATATATATATATAAAAATATATATATATATATATAATATAATAATGTATGTAATACATATAGTTTAGTTTGTTGCACTAGCACTACATGTAAAAAAATGAACGTCATTGTAATTATTAATAACTGACAGTTCACTTTATATATATATATATATATATATATATATATATATATATATATATATATATATTAACATTTTATTTATTCGCATGTTTTCGAAAAAGTGAACTTAATTTTTCATGGATGTGGTATATTGATAACTTTGTAACTTATAGGTGTGTATATATGCACATACCTTTTGAGAACGGTATATGTATATACATACATTATTATTTATATGTATATACATATAATATATATATATATATATATATATATATATATATATATAATCCAAAATGTCAATCTAAACTCACAAACTCAGTTTAAATTTCTAATATAAACACATAAGTCATAACAATGCATGGATTGTGGAATATTTTATCCTACAAACAGTTGTAAAATGAAAACGTATTAAGATGACAAGTGATAATAATATATAGGGCTTTCTTACAGATATTATATTTTGAAGGTGCTTTACTTTGTCTTTAACTTTGATAACAATCGCAAAACATGGAGCATTTATATTATGTGGAAATTGAGAACATCTATGATGGCATTACTTCCGACATTTGTCGTGAGCCGCCAGTTCTCCAAACACTGATATAACAGCTCTATTGCTACGTTTATTTTGTATGGTAGAGATATTTTTGGAAAAAGGATTATTTTTTATTTGAAACGTGCAGCTAAATGTATTATAAAGTTTACCGTGTAAAAGTCCCATGATCATGATTGCTTTTCAAGTTATGTTTTACCACTCACTCATCAAAAACTCAACACTATACAAATATATGCTACTGCGAACATTCCACAGTTGATTGGTGTTCCCGGATCTCGTTGTTGAGTGAATGGCACAAAAATCTCAAGCTGTAAACTTGTGCCACACCCATTATACAAGATAAATGAATTTGAAGCTAGGTAGAAAGTTGGATTAAATAGAAACTGTCCAAAACATAGATTCGACCACCCTTATCTTTAAAAGAAACTATACCCGGTAGCCTTTACCATTGTGGTGTGTTTGTGTAACACGCGATTCTAGTTTACATTTATATTGCCAACATTTGTTTTTGTCATTAAATACACGGTCCTTGCTCTGGGCACATTGAATTATCTACTTCTGTCGTTGGTTGCAGCCCAATTGGCGACAGAGCAATGTAAATGTCACCATTCTCAATGTGCATGATGGGTAATGGCTATTACGAAGCAGCGTGAGAAATATGGTGGCAGGCAATAGGCGGATATTATGTAGGGGCTTCTGGTTCGTTTCTTTAATAATGTGTCGTTCCTCTCTTACTTTCAAAATTTGACGCCTTCTGCGAATGGTTTTGCTGAACTGCCAGCTACATTGGTCAGTGAACTTGGTTGTCACGTCGGTATTCATTTAAAACGAGTTGGATGTGGAATACATACAGCTGTATATTATATAAATATATATATATAAAACAAATTCATTTTAAGCAAGTTGGGTTTGAATTATACATATATATGTATAGTTTGTTTGGTTGTCGGATGGCCCCCTGCAATGCAAAATCCTGGCTACGCCACTGCTATGCGTGACCCTTTACAATACGAGAGAAGGGGTGCGTAACCCGGGCCCCATGGACCTACAGGGATTCTTAATGAGCGAAATACGGAACTAAGAAAAAAATTACATTACTAAATACAGAACATCGACGACTGTATTTAAAGTCACTTAGGCAGACATTTTATTAACGGCAAAGCAGGAACGACCCGATCAGTATCCACGTTTTCCGACTGTTCACGTAACTATATGTACGTCAGCAAATGCTAATTGTCAGTTGTCACCATAGCAATATATTGTCTTGCATTTGTTCACGATCAGACCGTTAGAAATGAAATGTCCTGTTATTACGTCGACAACAGAAGTTCCGAGAATCTTTGTTCGACCGAAGCACGTGCATCTTGACCGGTACACACGGATTTCTCGCTCGGCGCTGGCCAGTCGGAACGTCGGCGTCTATCTGACACAAGCGTGGTGTTGCGTACTCCGGTTTGAACGTGCGCTTGCTTCTCGACCGATGTTGACGGACATTTTTCTTTCGATGCTGTGACGTCACTGACGGCGGACGTTTCGCGCGATGTTTCCGGTGACGTTCGCCGATCGTTGCTCGGTCGTATCGTCGACTTCCGCATTCCTCCGCACACCGAACTAAACACTGAACGAACAATCATTAACAACCGTATGAATTAAAATATGCAAAATAAATGCAGTATTAGCTTAGGTCTAGACTAGTCTGAGACTAAGTGACTGTCTAGATGAGGGTCATCGGGTACTGGGTAGACAATAACAACAACAACAACTGAACCTTAGTTAATAGGTCATGACATAGTCATAGGAGCCTACCAATTTCATTTGTCATCATTGGGTGGACACGTGAGGCACCTGAAATGCAAAAAAAGACAATGATTAGTTAAAAAGGCTAAGTTAGGTTAATACCAAATCACGGTTTAATTAGTTTTAATATTCTGGAATTATGTAGATTACAAGTTACCGTCCTTGTGTGACCCCGGCTTAACTTAACAGGCACATAATAATGGTCTAGGGCTAGGCCTAGGCCTAGGGCTAGGCTGACTCGTCTATACTATAGTATAACATTAAGTATCAGATGTCTAAAGTCTAAAGATTACGCATTACAGACTATCGCATTCAACGTCTAAACTACAATCAATTACAGAGTGTATAGTCTTACCTCGGAATGTGGGTGTCCCGACCGTTGAGTACTGCGTCAACGGTTACACTCCACACTCCTGCAGTGCCTTCACGTGTCATGTCGGTTGCGCCGCGGTTGAGTTGGAATCGAACTTGATGGAGTCAAGGCGAACTGCCGTAGCGATGCTTGTGTTCGCGTTCTGTCCGTTCTGTCTTCAGCGTGCGAGTTGTTCCGACGTAGTGAGCAGTTGTTTCTCTTACACCGGGCTGCTATACATTTTCGGCTCCGTACATGTTAAACCTGTCGCTACTGTTATTGTTATGAAAGTTCTAACCGCCAACTGGTGGTTAGGTAGCGTCTCGTGACGTCATGACGATTATGATTGGCTACCACGTAAAATCGCGGCAGCGTAAGCCAATCAGCGTCCTTAATAATTCCCGCGGTTTCATAAACGGTTATTGTCTTGTAGACCAATAAGAACGTGACGTTCATTTGGCGCTATCTAACCGAAAGCACGTGGAAACTCTTTCGTTATTGGCTGGCTTATAGCGAATTTACACGGGGCCTCAAACTATCAGTGTTAATGGTAAAAAGGGACGTAAAAAAACACTGGAGCGGTGGTCGCGCGGTAGAGCGCCGGACTGTCAATCAAGGGGGCGGTGGTTCACTCCAACCTGCCGCCGTTTCGAAACTTGGGCAATTTCGTTCACCACACATTTGCCTGTGTCTTTCGGAAGAGACACTAAAAGCCGATGGTCCCTCCCTTCTATCTGGGGTCTATGCCACGGGAAGTAAAAGATCCCACACAGGGGGTAAATGTGTAACCTGTATAGTGGACTCACTAATTCTAGAGGACAACACTAAAAAAACAATGACAATAATGGTCAGCAAGTTGGCCGAGGTTATTTAATGGAAGAAGAAAGAATTAGAAGATACATGTAGCCATATTGTGTTTGAATGCTCCATTTCATTAGTAGACCCTGATGACAAATATTGGGGCCTCCTTTTGAGATCACCTATCTGAGAATTTATAATAAATGTGATGGACAGACCATACGAGCACTAATGACAACGGGGCAGTTGATGATGTTTTGCCAATTAAATTAAATACTTTGTATGTGCTCCCTATAGCTCACACTGTTTCGTTCATATTGCTCACCCATGTATGGAGTACAACTCTGGTGGAATTGCAAGAAATCCACATCAAATATCACATATTTTAAAGTTGTTTATTAGTACGTCAAAATATAAAAGTATATCCTGCTATGCACTCTGTTTGATGTACAATGCTGCCAGTCAGTTATTAGGAATTTGGTTTATACATTTATGTGTATACTTGATAGCTCTGTTAACTATATTTTAAATGGCATTCTAACTTCCGTACACACTGGAACAAGCTTTTATATGTGAACACTTGACTGAAACAATTGTATATTTTTCTAATATACACAGCATTGGGTCAGAATGCGTACTGTACACATTGTCCGGGCCTAATGTCAACATATGGACCTCAGAATCACATGTACTTGCTTATGTGCCCTATTGAGTCTGGAATAAAGTTATTGAGAATTGAATTGAATTGAATTAACAATGTGACAATGTGATGGTGATATTTGCTAGCGAGACAGGTGATAAGACAGAAGGAACAAGGTAGTAACGATATGGGAAAGAAATAGTAGTGACTTAATTACAATATAATAGTATGTTTGGTGTTGCATTGAACAATCAATCTCAGTCAGTTTTATTTTAACACCATAATATCTGTACGAAGTAGACTCAGGGGTGCTTACATGCCCGAGGCGCCACCACGTGGATTAAATAAAACTAAATTTGCGACAAGCGTTGATCCAGTTTGACAATATCAAAAGAACATTCCGCAAATGACAGGTGTAGCATACCTACTGGCAGCTACCATAATATGGCAGTGATCACCTCACATAAAACAAACAAAACACGACAATGGCATAACCACCATAACCTTTTAACTGTACCAGAATCTAACTTATTTGCTTAAAATAAACAAATACATAATAAATATGAAAGTTTAAAAATAATTACTAAAAACAATTTATATCCTATCTCGTCATATCGAGATAAGGATGTCAAATATCCCTATCATGTGACCACTGTGATTTGACCACTGGGGTCATCTGTGTGTCACGAATTGTCCTTGTTGACCAGACTGCCACTGGACGGTGAGTCAGACTGTGGTTTTGGTGTTGGGACGATGCGTAGTCTTTCTGCGGCCACTCGCACCTCTTCAAAGTTGGCGAGCAGTGCGTCTGATCGGATGTCCTTCGTGTCAGGACGTTCACTGGGATTATGAGACAGCAGTGGCTTCAGGAATGTACACTGCAACAACAGGTGACATAAATGACATGACAGGCTCATTTCTGACAATTCAGCCACTGTGACATATTTGTCATTACATGACACAAATTACAGGGTACATGGTCACAATACAGACATTGTGTCATAAAGTGACATGAATGACAAACAATACAGATGACATGCTCATGACGTGACGTGACGTGACGTGACGTGACGTGACGTGACCTGACATGACATGACATGACATGACATGACATGACATGACATGACATGACATGACATGACATGACTGACATGACATGACATGACATGCTCACGGCACGGCACAACACGACACCATCAATGCAAGACAATGTCACAAAATGGTAAGTGACACTAATGGCAGATTAAACAATTCCCAAAAATCTGACATGATATCACAATATGACACAAAACATGACAATATTGCACACCACACTACATGTGTGTTTGACACTATGCCGCAATATGTCAAGCAACATGAAGTGATGAACAACAGATAATAGACACATTTGACAGGAGACAACAACATTTCAATAACTAATGAAACATACATTTTGAATTAGTTATTGTATACATCTGGGCCACCAGTTGGGCTTTGAAAGAATACAAAACAAAAAAAGACATCTAAGTATCGCACAATGTTATTTACTACATGTCAAATATATGCAGTTGGGTGTACATTTCTCGAAACTGACATCATAAAGATAACTTCTAAGGACATTCTTGTGCATTCTATATTATCAACATTTTCTTTCAACTGTGACACTCATCAACATAAAACATCACCGACAGTTATTTCAAATTTTACTTGATACTGAACGAGATATACAGAGTTTATTCTTGAATACCTTAGATGGGAGGTCCCGTGAAAACGTTTCCGGGAATTGGAGTTGCTTTACAGCAAGCAGAGTGTCCAGCCTCTCCATCTCCGTGGTGAAAGGATAGAAGAGTTCAAAGAAGATCATTCCAAGGGCATAGATGTCGACCTTGTGTGTATAGTCGTTTCCCGCAATCTGGAGGATAAGACTCTGTTAAGTGGCTGATACTGCAACATTTCTGGGATATAAAATAGTTTCAAACGATTTGTCATGTAGTACCTGTACATCATAAAATCATACTCACAGAGTACGTCTGGTGTATTTCATTTCATCCAATGACAAAGTGACTTAATTGAAGTGAATGATAGCAGCGACATTTAGGGGGAAAATTTGCCAGAATCTCCAGGTAATTCTTTGACATTCTAACAGAGGTAGAACTTTTGTGGAAAGTTGCATTTTATACTTTTAATTTGTATTTATTCTAACAAATAACACATTAAGTTGTCCAATGAAGTTATTTAGTTTACTAATTAGTATTTTTTTTATTATTATCAGTTTTTTAAATTTACAAACACATTTTAAAAAAAAATCTACTAAAACTATTAATATGTTCACTGTTGGAAACTATGTAAGTATTTTAGACAGAATACAAATTTGAAATGCATATCATTTATAATTATAATATAATTCATATTCCATGGAATGCTCAGCAGAACAACAAAGGTATGCTCACCATGGTTACAATTACGCAAGCTAATTATTATTTAATGTCTGACCTTCTTTTCATACAGACAATGTACTGCAAATCTGGTCAGCCAGTATAAGTAGTTCTGTAAGATACGACAATTAATTAAAACAAAATTCCCGAGGGTACTTACCTGTTCCGGACTCATGTACAGTTTTGTGCCCACTTGGTTGGTGTGACGCTGTGGGGTCTGTGTTGTCACTCGGTCCCCCCAGATTTCACTGTCGTCCTCCGTCACATGTTCCTCGGTCGCAGTCACAAGGCCAAAGTCACCCACTTTCACCGTACCGTCCAGGGAGAAGAAAATATTGGACGGCTGAAAACACACACTTATTGTTATTTATAAACACAGCTGATTTGCAATAATCAGTTGACTGTGTAAACTACCAAATTAAAACATCACTCATACGAGAGATAAATATGGTCACAAACCTATAAACAGTATCTAAATAATATAGTTTCATCACAGTGTCACACATTGATGTACAGTTTGCTGTAGTATTCTGGAAGGTAGTGAGAGACTGCGAAAATGACTGGGAACATGACTGGGGGATCGTTCCAGTTTTTACACAGTTCTGGGAATAAAAACCAGTTGTGACACAAAATATCTGTGCTACATGGGGATACATTTTTTTGCCAGTCACACTTTTTCGCAGGACACAAGGATGTTGACCATATACATACAAGCCAGTTGAGATGTGTTTTATGAACTGAAATGAACAATAAACACACATGTGACACCAACTTTTCTAGGCATAGGTGATGTCTACAATTTTTTATGATCTTTTTGCTCCTTCATTTTTACCAATCCACCGCTAGTCCACTGATGTTTCTTGCCGTCCACAACATGTGCATAAAGCTGTGATGACACAAAACAAACAGCACTGACACCAAGCAGATATCTGATCCTACAATCTTACCTTCAGATCCCGATGGATCATTCCACATTCGTGGACATAGTCGACAGCCAACAGGATCTGGTCAAACACACAGAGCATCTGTTTTGGGTCGCGGTCCAGTGTGTTGGCACATAGCCAGTCCTTCAAACTCTCACGACGACACAGCTGCATTTGTATGTACAGCAATAGATGAGGCTCGTTTGTGGTGACAGCAGTGTCACTGCTCTGTTGAGATGTCGACGTTGACGTGTCATCGCTACCACTGTGTTGATCGACACTTAGTTGGCTGAATCTGTCACGCATTTCCTGCCTCAAATGACTGTCACTGTCTCCTTTTGGCTGTGAGTCTTCAAAGACTACAAAAGAGTCTGTAGCATCCTTGACCTTGTCATTTGACTTACTGAGAAGGGAGTCGTCAGTTTCCTGGCTGTGGCGACTCCCACTCCCTGATGACACACCGACACTGGTACCGACACTGACACTGACAGAAAACCCTGTGTCTGCTGTCGAGAACATGTCATGGTAACGCTGGTCTTGTTGTTTCTGCCACCCTGGTGGTGGACTCTCAAACCACGACTGGTAGTAACGCACAATTCCCGGGTGATCAAGCTTTGCAAGGGCCTTGACCTCTCGCATGACCTTCTGTTTTGCCCGTTCACTGCACACAGAACAATAAAATTATATAGCTTTTATTTTGTAAATTTACCTCTCAACAAACTTGTCTTTGATTTCCATATATTTAAGCTGTTTTCCATATATTTAAGCTGTTTTCCATATATTTCAGCTAGTATCCATCTATTTCAGCTGTTTTCCATCTATTTCAGCTGTTTTCTATATATTTCAGCTGCATGTCACAGCCTTCTTTCACAGCTCTGTCATATGACATACATCATGTGACACAAGCTTAAGCTTGAGCTGGAGCTGACCGGAGGAAGTTCCTGGCCAATGTCTTTGTTTAGTGACGGCTTCACCCATGTTAGTTAATGGCCTTCTCTCTCTCGCTCTCTCTCTGGAAGAATTTGTTTTAGATACTTTTGTACATGAAATTTCCTGAAAAGTGGCTCCTCGATAGCGACTAGCATGGTCTTAGAGGAGTCTCCTGACCATGCGTTGTATTGTTAGTTATTATACATCATTACCATGTTTGCTGTGATTTTTATATTTGTATTGATTCTGAGTTATTTGACATGGATATAGTGTATGCATTATTTGAAATACTGGTCGAATAAAACAGAATTCTTCTTCTTATTTTGAATCATTCTCCTGTCAGTTCTCCTCAAGATTATTTTTACATCTCTCATGGAACATGTTAGTGGCCTGTGTTCAACTTGTGTTTGCTAAATGCTGATAGGGTTTGGCAACATGATAGGTGTTCTTTAACTTCTCGCTGCCGACTTCTCGCTGTTTCCCCATATGTAGTGTAGGTCATGTGACACACCAGTGAAAATCAATCCGCTGGAGAAAGCTGTGAGATGCAGCCAAAGTACACGGAAAAACAAAAGCAAGTTTCTTGAGAGGTAAATTTACTAAAGAAGATGAACCAAGAAAGTGTTCAATACATTCCAAGAATGGAAGGTTTGTTTAATTTTTTTTAACTGAATCCATTAAACCATCTCAATTTTTGCAATGACCTCATGAAAACTAAAATTAATAATACATTTCTACAAATGAATGTGTCATGGATATATATATATATATATATATATATATATATATATATATATATATATATATATATATATATATATATATATATATATATATATATATATATATATTATATTATTAAATAAGATTAGAAAAACGTTGTGGAACTACTTCTCACTACTGGTTATGTCGTAGTGATGTTATACTTTCTCTTTTGTATCATTATACTATAATATTTTACATATCTCGAGAATATTGCCACATGATGATGGTCTATTCTGAGAGAGACATAATAAAAAAGATGTTTTATGTTATCAGTGTAGAGGAATGAAGGACAGCATACCTATTATTGAGCGGAATTCGTTTGATGGCATACAGACAGTCATCCATCTTGTTACGGGCCTCAAATACTACCCCGAACCCCCCTTTCCCGAGACACGATTTAGGGTCAAAGTCTGTGATGAACCTGAAACACAAGACCCACTGGTAGCTGACACAATAAGTGATCATATTTACAACACCTCCTGGTGACTAAAAAGTGAACAACTGTTGCGAGCTGGTTCACTACAACAAGCGCACTGGCTGGAAAGTAACGCAAATCACCAAAACACAATATTACCAGACATGTATCTGACCCCATGTCTGAATAGTACACAGCTATAACTAAGAGAAAACATGTTCCAAAATGTTGGCACAGCTACAGAAAATACCCTAGCTAGTTCTAGCGTTACTACTGACTCTAGGACAAAAAATTAGTTCAGAACTAGATAACTGAAGCTGGATAGGTTCTTTACAGGTGTAAGAAATGAATGTAAATAAACTCATCATCTACAATAGTTGACAAAATAAATGCAGACAAATGTGTTAATAATGTATAAGTTACTCATAAAAAGTATTCAGTAACAACCCACATGAGGCATTGAACCCCCGACAGTAAACAAAAGTTATTGTACCTTGACTTAAATTCATTTCCATTTGCCTTTTCCTGTGGCCTAGCTGGGTTCGATTCTGCCAACCTTTCCGATACCTGCAAGAAATGTCGGAATCAAATGTTGTTAACAACATTAACATATCTGTCTACACCAAAAAAACTTTTGTCAATTTATCCAGATTTGAATTTACGCTAACTTACGGCACTTACAGGGTTATATACCTGCTATCTGCGATCGTGCCCTACCTTTTTATTAATACATTTACACACCGAGTGTGACTGAAAGATATAATTATAATTTATACATGTTCCGCTTGAAACAAAAGCAATCACATATTTAACCACCTTGAATCAACTGCATATTACAGGCTTGTGATGTCTGACAATATGTTTACTCTGATCTTGACAATTCTGTTGTTGTATTTTTTTGTAAAACCACAAATGTATAAATATCTATAGTAATGATTGTTATTTTAAATGATGATGGTGTCACTGGAAAATGGCTTTTAGCCACATGACATCGTGCAATGCAACATGCTGACAATTTTATATATACTTCAGTTTTGTCCTTGTACATGTTGCGTTGTGGAATAAAAGTTACTTACTTACTGCCAGATGAAAAACAACTAATTATTGTTATGTAATGCTATTACCTGGGCATTTATCTCGGTGCTTTCCAACGGTGCCCCATGTGATTGTCTGTGACCGTTATCTCTGCCACCAGCACTTGCATCATGGTTTAACATGTCACCAACAGTCTGATTGTCACCCGGTTTGGTGACAGCCATATGACTAGCAGAGCCTATCTGAAGATTCCGCACAACACAATGTGTCATGGTGACCCTTGTGTTTCCTTGACCTCTTTCCGCCAAGTTCACTGGTGGCATATCACTCTGGGGTTTCTGTGTCTGTGGCTTGTGAGTTTGTCTGTCACATGCACTTTCGAGATCTAGAAAAGGACTGGTGGTAAGGCACGGTTTACATAATAATTACACCATGTACTGTTTACACAATAATTACACCCTTCACTGTTTACACAATAATTACATCATGCACTGTTTACACAATAATTACACCCTATACTGTTTACACAATAATTACACCCTTCACTGTTTACACAATAATTACATCATGCACTGTTTACATAATAATTACACCATGTATGATTTACACAATAATTACACCCTGTACTGTTTAAACAATAATTATACCACACACTGTTTATACAATAATTACACCATGTACGGTTTACACAATAATTACATCCTGTACTGTTTACACAATAATTACACCACATACTGTTTTCACAGTGATTACACCCTCTACAGTGTACACAATTTTTCTTCTTCTTATGGTGAAGTCGTCACTCTAAATTAATGTCTACAGCATTGATTTTCAGTTTGATTTCTGCAGATTCAGTGAGTCCACTACAGGTAACAAGTTTACCCCATGTGTGTGATCTTTTCCTTCCCTGGCAACAGACTACTGAGAGGAGGACACTGGCATAGTTTGGACACATAACGTGACACGTGAGCCCCCTGAAGACAGTCCTGCAGGGCAGATACCTCTATAGAGGTCAGACGAAGAACAATGCCATGAAATGGACAACCCTCTCCATGTCAGAGCTTCTCAACACAGACACTGGCTGGCAGGAATGGTGGAACACCACAGCCGTAGCAGCACTTATAACCCTCTCGTAACAATCAGGTCGGTTGTGTCCTCATGACATAGCTTTATGTAGAGACACGTCCACCCGTCATTTGGACGGGTAAAAACCGTTGTGGACGGGTAGAAATATGGGTGGACAGGTAAAAAATGAAGGAGCAAAAAACAAAGATATTCCAAAACCATAGATATTGTCAGTTATGCCTTACAAGTGAGTGTAAATGGAGTCACGTGTGTGTTTGTAGTTCATTTCAAGTCATCAGACACATGTTAAAGTTTGTAAACTGGCTTAATAGCTACCATCCATGTGTCCACCAAAACATGTGTGACTGGCATTAATTTGGTTCTGCATAAAGCCCTGCCTCGTGGGACTACGTAAGTGGGTGGATTTTCAACCCAGCTTCCTCAATCAACAGTGGGTAATCTTTAACTTAAATGTCCCAAACTAGATTCACTCTACCCACCCTAATTTCCCAAAAAGTTACTCTAAACCCAGTGCCCACCCAGCTGCTAATAACTTAGTCCAGTTAAGTAAAAGATTACCCAAAAGTATGTTCCTTTATCATGCTCTATACTTTAAAAGTACATAACTGATAAATCGGATACATACTTTAAAAGTACATAACTGATAAATCTGATTTACCTTCCACCATTTTATCAGCCAAGTCTGTAAGCCCAACTTCTCGGAGCGCATCAATAAATTCTTCTGTCCTTCCTTTCCGCAGCAGACTTCCCTTCAATTTGTACACCGCAGAACGTGCCCCATAATTCTGCTGTTCACGTAAAATTTCTTCCTACAACAATGGTGTAAGCATCTGGGTAGTATTCCTGCATACATTCTTACTAATTTTAGTCATTCAAGACTTTCAAATCGTTCTTTGTCAAAAATGGACTATGGTCAGTTAAGCAAGGTTTCGCTGAATTACATTTTGCCAACATGGAAAAAACAATCCTGGGATCAAGCAGAACAAAATATTAGTTTTTTCTATTCCAGGCTTAATAAAATACGAACCTGTCAATTTGATTGAACGACGTTCATCGTGGCATTGAATGATACATTGCTTGGTACCCTGCTTTAAGCAGACAACTATTTGCATTTGTTTTTATAAAGGGTTGCCTGTAGGTGGACAGTGCTCAAAGAAATTTCAGTGGACAGAAATGAAAATCTGATATTAACAATGATGAACATTAACTTGTATCCCAATGCATTTGTATCTTGTCTTAATACAAAATGTGTTAATGGTCATTTAATTTTTCCATTATACTAGTATAATGCTTGCCTGCATGCCTGTGTAGATTATACACACATACCTATACAGTATACACATTCATAATTATGCTGACATGATTTTATATAAGACCTGTTATAAGCGACCACCTGTCTTGAGCGACCACTTTTCATGGGCTGGAGGGGCGGTCGCACAAGACAGGTTTTACTGTAATTAACACATAAATTAGACATTGCCAATATGCTATATACACCGTACCCAGATAGTAAATCTTCTAAAAGGTAAAATGTAAGACATGTCAACATTACAGTACAAATGACATTTACAGATGTATAAGATAACGCTAAACACTGCTGTGAACAACATACATACACTGTGGCATAGGAAAACCATATTTTATAAAAGTTGTAAACACACGTACCTCATCTGAAGCTGAGCGTAAAAGGCTGGGAAGATACGGCAATATCTCCTTTGGGTTAATTTTATTAACCATGTCTGGGTAGTACTTGTGCAGTACTTTCTTAAATCCACACCCAAAGTCCCATAATCTCCAATCAGTCATCCTGGGTTTTTGTCTCTCTTCTCTCAGATACTGGTTGGGGCCCTTTGCAGGGCATTTAAAGCCCAAAGAGAATTTGTGAATCTACTACAGGTTACACATTTACTCCCTGTGTGGGATCTTTTACTTCCCCTGGCATAGACACCAGATAGAAAGGACCACAAGCTTTTAGTGTCTCTTCCGAAAGACACAGGTAAATGTGGGGTGAATGAAATTGCCTAAGTTTTGAAACGGCGGTAGGTGGGATTGAACCACCGTCCCCTCGATTAACATTTAACAGTCCGGCGCTTTACGGCGCGACCACCGCTCCTCTGTTTCTCTTTTAAAAGTCACATCAGAAGCAATGCCTGAAACATAAATTGAACCCTTTTATACATCACATTAAATCTTGCCTTTTTAATGACCCCAACCTTTGCAATGTCACACAACTCTGACGTTTAATTAAACAACATGACAAACCTAAATTTTGAGAAAGACCATCTTATCTATTATGCACACAACATATTTCGCTTATTGTACATCATTATTGATTCATAATTCACGATTAGGATAAAGGGATATGTTTATTATGATCTCAACCGCCTTTCCGGTTCTAATCCCTCGTGCACTCAGTTTGATTGTTGAACAATCAGATGGAGAATGTGAGATAATCTGGATAGGGGCAGAACAAGGAAGTCAAGATCAGGGTGTCTGCAGATACTTGTCAACAATAACATCAACAATCCATGTTGATATAACAGATTAGCAATGGGAGGTGTCTCTGTGTGGAGAGGGTAGTGAATGATGCACTGGTACTGTCATTACTACATGAGGCCCACTGACATGAACTGCACTGTATAAGACATGAGACCAGTGGTACACCAAGGTTTGAATCACACTAATGACTGCTGTTATATGATTGGCAGGATCATTCACATGCACTATCATCCCTGTAGTGAGAGCATAGGCTCTCAGTAGCAGAGCTACACACAACAAACACACACACACACACATATATATATATATATATATATATATATATATATATATATATATATATATATATATATATATATTGTGTGTGTGTGTAAAATGTATGTACATTATATGTATTAATTTACTATGATATATATATTATATAATATATATATATATATATATATATATATATATATATATATATATATATATATATATATATATATATATATATATATATATATATATTAAAAATTAATATTTTATAGTTTTCTCGATCAGACAATGTTGACTTTATTTATTTTATGAGTATTTTTTCACCGATTATTTATCTGTTATTGTTTAGGATTTAGTCAAGTTTAGGCTTTATCGATTGCTATGCCAAATACACTAAACAGACTTAACCTAACTTACACAATCCTAACTGATTAGGCCAATTAAGACATTACGTACATGCTTATTATTGCTTACTAGGCCAATTAAGACATTACTAGACCAAATTAGACATTACATGCTTATAGCTTAGTAAGTCATAAGTCAGTTAGGATTGTGTTTAAGATAAGATCCCGGTCTAACTAACCTGGCGCTGGCAGTTATATAGCCAATGACAATGACAGTCACACATCTCCAACACGTTTCACAGATGCAGTCCACTTGTGGTGCGAACAAACATATGCGGTTTCACTTTCAGTTGAAAGTCAATAATGTTATTTGTTCGTCTTCTTGTAATACAACACGATTATATTACCCGGAACTGTCACTAAACAAATCGGGCAACTGACAGCTTCGAAGCGGAAGTTGACAAGATACAGCCTCTTTCTGATTTGATCTAAAAATAAACGGCTGGGGAAGCCTTTTAAAACCGGTATTTAAAAACCAGTCGATTCTTTTACAGAATAAACATTAAGGTAATAGCGTGACATTATTAAATGACGATAATTTAAATAAAATACTGGGATTCGGGCGTGAAACACGTGTGCGCGTGAGTAAGGCGGTTATATTTAGATTATAGGGATTCCCCAGTTGCAGTTTGCTGGTGGCGTAATAGGGCCTGCAAGTGGGTTCTAACGATAGATGACAGTTGTAGCTTCCGACTGATGAATACTAGGAAAATCAGTTCATAAATATATTGTGTTATACGTTTCTTATCTTAAATGTCCGATTTAATATTGAGTTTACCACACTATTATAGACACAGCGATTTACGTAGTGCAGATAATCGACACGATGCTAAGCTGTATGTGTCTTTTACGGGATTTACGTTTTACTTTGCTGTACGTTGTGGTTTCGATAAGCACTTATATCTGACAAGTTGTCTAAATGCACATAATCATAACACATGCATACGTTTGGCCCAAACAGGTTGTACTGCGCGAAAACTGGCACTCTTCATTATTAGTCAAGATCGCTAAACACAAGTACTTGCCGCTATTGCCATGGCAACCACCATAATAATCGATTAAAATTCATGATTTCTGTGATCATTGTCACCGGCAAAATGTTCCACTGCTTCTATTTGTAATAATCCTTCGGACAATATAACTGAAATACGCTATTTCGGGACAGTTCAATTATTACGAACAAAACAAAACAAAGTCCTATTTGTTAACATGGAGTATGTGGACCTCCTGCCCCCAACTGCCCCCAGACTCGTTTTCGCGCGCGAGACTATTAATTTCCAAGTTTCGTTTTTCACCAGAATTTTATTTAAGAATCGACGACGACGGTCAAGAAAACACCTGCCTAGCTAAAACGACATAATAGAGAAGAGTTCTCACCTAGCTACGTCAACGCGCGCGTATCCGCTAGCTACCCAGATAGCATGCAAACGTGCGCGTTCGCGTGCGCGTGCGCGTGCGCGTGCGCGTTGCGCGTTCGCGTTCGCGTTGCGCGTGCGCGTGCGCGTTCGCGTTCGCGTTCGCGTTCGCGTTCGCGTTCGCGTTCGCGTGCGCGTTCGCGTGCGCGTTCGCGTTCCGTGCGCGTGCGCGTTCGCGTTCGCGTTCGCGTTCGCGTTCGCGTTCGCGTTCGCGTTCGCGTTCGCGTTCGCGTTCGCGTTCGCGTTCGCGTTCGCGTTCGCGTTCGCGTTCGCGTTCGCGTTCGCGTGCGCGTGCGCGTGCGCGTTCCCGTTCCGTTCCCGTCCGTTCCGCGTGTCGCGTGCGCGTGCGCGTGCGCGTGCGCGTGCGCGTGCGCGTGCGCGTGCGCGTGCGCGTGCGCGTGCGCGTGCGCGTGCGCGTGCGCGTGCGCGTGTGTACCAGCTGTTGTCGTTGCATTCGGAACTACTGATTGCCACGCGATGGCTTCGCCTCTTCCCAAGACCTCAACCCAGTCAGCATCACGATGTGGGCAGGTTCTCTCTCACACCTGAAGATGTTCGCCCAGTCACAAGCGCACCGCATTGAAACACATGACTATACACTCACACACACCAAACGATTACGGTAAAATATACTACTATTTTAAATGAATGAATTAAATAAATAATAACTAAATAACAGCAATCACACACCATAGGTCCGGATAAAAAAATGATACTTTATGACATCGATAGATAATAATTGAAATGATCTAATATAAATAACAATTCATCAAATGTGGAACAAAATAATAATAAATTATGATAAGGTATACCCTCTGAAAAGCACATCGGAAAGTAGACTAAGTGTGTATTGCAGCAGGTTGATGTAATAACAGACTCTGTGTGTTTTACCGTGTTTTGGGGCACTCTCTTCACCTCCTTAATGAAAGAAACCGAACATGAAAGGTAGGTGGATTGATCCAGGGATGCTTACAGCTGTTTTCATGCATTTATTCACAATTATTTATAGGCAAATGACTGTTACTTGAATTTGTTGACAGTGGATGCGGAATTTCCTCAGCACTGCATGGTATACAGATGTGTATTATAACAAATCGTTACACCATTATATGGCTACTAGATTATCTGTTAACAACATTGAGTCTTAATACTCAATAGGAGATGCTGGGTTGAAATGTGTCCCCACGGAGATGTTAGCAGACAGTAGTCTGGGTTGATGGGTGTTGTGTAGCGGGGTCAATTTACGGACAGTCCCTGCGTTGCTTGTCAGTTATATATACTCATGCATTGTGATTGCGCTGACAGCAGTTGGCGTAACCACGGACAGTAACTGAGCAAACACTGTAGTTGCAACTGAAAAGAACACAGTTCACATCGTAGTCTCATTTATCGACTCTTGCTCGGCGGCGTAACTTCGCCGAAGAGATAGTCTGGTCACTAAGCAGACTATTGAATGTTATTTTGTAAATGCTGCCACCTCACGGAACCTGAGTAATTGAGGCTTATCCTACAATAATTCCTGCTTCGTAAACAACTGCAGATTTGTATGTCAGTCTATATTTGTGTGAATATAAGTTTAATGTTGAATCAGTTTAATAGTATTGTAGTATCTTATAAAAGTGTATCCTTATTTTAGGTTTTTTTCCATAATTGACCTGATAGCTAACCAGCGTCTCTACCCTATTCTGGGGTAAGGCATACTCAGTAAGAATGACAATCAGGCCACACACCATGTAGGTTGTGATCGATGTTACCGTTTCAACACCAACAAAAAAGATCTATACGTAATATGATATATTTTGTAAAGAATGAGGTATTAGTTCCCATCCGTTGGGTCTTACATATTAATCATTGAAGGTATGGTACGTTCCAGAGACCCGGGCAAAGAAAGAGGAAGCATATATATATATATATATATATATATATATATATATATATATATATATATATATATATATATATATATATATATATATATATAAATATATACATATTATATATATATATATATAATATATATACATATACATATAATATAATATACATATACATATACATATACATATACATATACATATACATATACATATACATATCATACATATACATATACATATACTATGTATACATAAATACATACATACATACATACATACATACATACATACATACATACATACATACATACATACGTACGTACGTAGCTACGTACGTACGGACAGTCTCGTCACGTCTCTACCACGCCACATGGTTCGGCGCACACGCCACCCTACCACAACCTCTTGTCTGGACGCGTTCCCTGCAATTTACATATCCGTCACGTGACTTCACGCTAGACGAAATGGTCCGTCGTATTCACTGGACTTCATTTGCTAATTTATGTTTCAATAAACAATTCGCGATGCGCTTAAACACACTCCTAAATTATGGAAACAAATGTTACTCGCCGTATCAATTAAACACCATTGCTCTGTTCTATTTCGACATCGCTGCAAAAAATCGGTACCGGCACCATGAAATATGGCCGGCACTTACAATATGGCGTATATACGTACGTACGTACGTACGTACGTACGTACGTACGTACGTGTACGTACTGCGTACGTACGTACGTACGTACGTGTACGTACGTACGTGTACGTACGTACGTACGTACGTACGTACATACATACATACATACATACATACATACATACATACATACATAATTATATACAATAAAATGGAATTAAACCATTGTATTCAACAGCGGACTCTGTATATTTCTACCCAATGTAGGACGGTGTGATATGGCCGTGTGCAGTGACTGGTTTGGGGTGTCGAGATTACAGGTTTTTGCAGTAAGACGAAGCAGTGTGCAGCCAGGCGAGTCGGTATAACGGGTTCTTTGCCTGTTGAGGTAACAGGGCGTCTGGTCACGCGTCTCTACCCAGCTATCACGTGGACAAGTGCCGCGACCGGTTGATACCATCCGGAGTGCGCGCGCTTCCATGTCCTTCGAAAGTTAATGGATCGCGAGCGTGATAGTATTGAGTTTTGTCTACAAATTCGGAATTCAGCCCGGTTTAGAAAGCCGCATAAACATCACTCCATATAAGATACTAGAACGCACGCACGACCATAGTTATTAACAACTTTATTTTGTATAGCGCTATGTTTCCGGAAATCGGTCTGCTGAAAGACCCTTAAAATGTAACATTGTCAAACACATAATCAATATATTACAGTAATTATTTTATATTATAAAACGCATACATAGTAATTTCAAATAGACAGAGAGAGAGAGAGAGAGAGAGAGAGAGAGAGAGAGAGAGAGAGAGAGGAGGGGAGCGAGAGAGAGAGAGAGAGAGAGAGGGGAGAGAGACAGAGAGAGAGAGACAGAGACAGAGACGGAGACAGAGTACTGATGGAACGAAAAACAAAACGCCAATGTGTATCATAAATATACGACTGATAATAACAACCTAAACCGACTAGAGCGACTTGATCCGGATGATCAAGAGCAGATATGAATGTGAACGATAAAGCACGCTACACCGTGTGCATGAAATTGATATTATCAGCAAGAACTTGTCAAAGCTATGCTTACAATAACATTGTACACAACGTAGACTCGTATGACGGGGGCAGTGTGGCGTGTCGAGATAACGGGTTCTTTGCCGGTTGGGGTACCGGGGCGGGTGATCAGCTACACGCTCCGATTACATCCGGTATGCGTGCGCATTCAAATCGTGTAGTCTTCTAACCTTGAAAAGGGGTGCGCGATAGTTTTTCGTGAGTCTTGTCTACCAGCTCGAAGTAGCAAGTCTGCCTTAACCGACCTGTCACACGCAACGGTCACTAAATTGACTACTCTACTCCGACAAATCTCAGCCAAACCAACCGGTAAGTTAGCAAAGAAGGCGATAAGTCAGGCATAAACGCACGTCGAACAAATGTATAACATTTTAATTGTGACGCCATATTGTAAGTGTCGGCCATATGTCATGGCGCCGGTACCGATTTTTGCAGCGATGTCAAAATAGAACAGAGCAATGGTGTTTAATTGATACGGCGAGTAACATTTGTTTCCATAATTTAGGAGTGTGTTTTAAGCGCATCGCAAATTGTTTATTGAAACATAAATTAGCAAATGAAGCCCAGTGAATACGACGGACCATTTCGTCTAGCGTGAAGTCACGTGACGGATATGTAAATTGCAGGGAACGCGTCCAGACAAGAGGGTGTGGTAGGGTGGCGTGTGCGCCGAACCATGTGGCGTGGTAGAGACGTGACGAGACTGTCCGCGGCTACTTTATCTCTACCAAAATGTCCGCCCAATAACACTATGCACAACGTAGAACCGTAGGCAGTGTGCAGCCACGCGTGTCGAGATAGCGGGTTCTTTGTCGGTTGGTGTAACGGGACACCTGACCACACGTCTCCACTCAGGTGTCACGTGGACATGTGCCGCGACCGGGTAATCAGCCGCAGGCCGCGATCCCATCCAGGGTGGTTATTTGTTTAACAATGGCCATGCACGATAATATTTCGAAGATGTCCTGCTACCAGTTTGAAACCAAGCATATATTTGAATAGCCCGAATTTTACTGGCGAAATTCGAGTGACACTGTTTGACACTTAACATTGACTAACATTTACTAGACCAAAAACTCATTCATAATTGTCGATAATTAATTATTCCTACAACGTCCGCTCTCCACTCCTCTCTCAGTCCATTTCCACATTCGCCCATCTGTACGTAATTTCTTTCTTCCTTCTTTCTTTCCTTACTTCATTCTTACCTTCCTTTCTTAACCCCTGCCCCGTCCCTCTCTCCCCTCTCTCTACCTTCTTTCATTCCTTCCTTCCTTCCTTCCTTCATCTTTCATGCATTCCTTCCTTCAGTCTATTCATCTCTCCGTTCGTCTTCGAAAATGTCTCCACACTTGTAGGAAGTAAACGGATTAAACTAGTTATACAATTAAAAAGCAATGGTTTAAACCCATATAAATACAACAATAATTTTTTTGAAATCCCGGTAAACGTTCAACACTGTTCTGCGTGCAAAGAGCCTAACTGGGCGACCATCAGATAAATCGATATACATTCCAGAGAAATGACGCGGTGCTCAATAGAGCGTAAAACATAAAGCTATAATTTGGCATAAACGTGTATTGTAAATGTGACTCACGGCTACCACACAAAGCGACTGGGCGAGTTGAGCACGGTGAAAAGAACGAGATTAGAGGCGAACACTGCAATAATGTGTGTACCAATGCGACATCACAAACAAGAGCTATGCAGGCAATCATTTAGAGCTAATCTTGTCATCGATACCTTTAGGCAAACACTGTTTTGTTGATAAGATTCACACGACTGTATCATTCCGGGCAGGCAGTGCAGGCATGCATCTAACATTACTGCTTTCCGTAAATACTAACGCAATGACGTGCGTTTTAGGCTTCTTTTCGACTGTGTGTATTTAAAGAGGCATTGACTGGCTCACATATAGAGCAATGACAGTTGACCATTATCAGTATTGACAATATTGACAAGACACATATTTCCTACCATTCTTTTCTTCATGGGCAGCATATACTGCACCCAGACATCGCGCGCCTGATTCCTTTTAAAATTAAAACGCCTTGAGCGGTCCAAGTTACTGCATAGTGCACTATATAATTACATCACATTACTTTATGCAAGTTACATGGCTTTTTCAGAATATACATAAACCAGACAGCACTCCCTGATTAATTGTTTTTCTTTTATTTAGCCTTTAAGGGTTATATGTTTGATTTTTATAGATTCGAAAGCAGAGATGGCGGAAGCTCGTTCAATTGTTCCCGAAGGAGGTAAGAGTGCTGGGGTCGCCTGGTACACGGGAACGCCCCGGTGACAGTAGTGTTGAAGGCCTGCGCTATGGATTCACGTTCAGGTATTTGTACGTCGACTCGGTAACTGTGGAACATTCTACCAGTAGCTTTAAGGGACGCCGATGTCCACGTACCTCTCTTTATGTCCATTCGCTTCCTATGACAATTTGACATAGCTCTGTTATTTTCTGAATCAGCTAAGGAGATACAAAGATCGTAATTTATAGGGGTTTTCTTACGCGTTGATTCGATCATTCGTTCAGGGTCTTTCTCCTGCCTGAGACAACTTTGTAGTGAACCAATCTCCTCCAGGGGCGCCATTGCTGGGAAAGTCGATAGATCAAACTGTCGTAGCCGTGGTTTCTGCTGCCCCTGTGTGTCTGCTCCGTGTAAGCTAGTGTGTATTTTGCCGTTCAGTCACATTATGACATACAGTAATCATGATTAACCTTTCCAGTTTCACGCAGGAGTGTTGAGCGATAAGTTCATCTTCAAGCTGGCAGACAACTTAGGGGTTGTCTATCTACAGTTAGGCATTATCCTGGGTGTATCCATGAGCTTCGTGAAGAGAATGGAGAGCGACTGGGCGCATGATTCGTCGCGACAGACAATAGAAGTTCTCAATCGGTGGAGAGAGACCTCTCCCCACCGGTCGGACCACGACGCTATGTCAGAAAAATTAATTTCGGCCTTGACTACGTTGGAATTAACAGAAGTTGCCGAAATGGTTACTGCCGGTAAGTGTGTCGGTTAAGATAAGATGTGGAACTGTTTTGAATGCATAAATAAATTTTGTCATACGTCCAGGAAACATATGTATATTACATTGAGCACCAACAGTTTAGTTGCAACCGTGATACTTTCATTTATGACTAAGATATCAGTCGGTACTATAATTGTTTAAGAATACCAAAATGCTTGTTTCAAACCCAGTACGAGAACAATGCGTAAATAATTGACAAACATTATCTATAAGACAATGAAGCATAATGTTATATGACGTCAATTTATGGTGTCTACATTAACCTTAATAGCTCAAAATATGCTTTCAGACCAGCTTCTGTTTAGTGATGATCGAATAAGCAACTAGCTGACATTACTGACACAACAGAAACATTTCAAATGCTATGTACAGAACAGGTGGCGGTAGTGAATATACGTCACGTAAGATTTACGACATGCAGCGTGTGTTGCAGAGACCGACCGCGTCCGAGCGTCACAGCGGTCTGCAGCCGAGGAGCAAGTGCGAAAGTTGGCAAGTCCTCCGCCAGGTAACCTAAATATGTTGGACACAGAGGCGGATCTAGGAGAAAGATCGGACATTACTATTTTTTTGTAATATGCTACACAATCTTTCCGGATTTCTATTTAACTGTTTTAGTAAAACGCAGATGTAGATGGAATTATACAAAATAATAATATAAAATAAGTTGTACGCAACTATAGGTACACAGCGACTTCGAGCCCACTGTTTACTTAAGAATGCTAGATATCATATATGGCACTAAATTTAATGCGAAGTAATCTGAGAGTTTAATATGTTTATATCCACTGTCAGAACACACGAAATAAATGTGTGTTATTTACTGGGAATAATTTTTCGGAATCAACTTCTTTCATGAATATTATTACGCTGTTGACATTTTAATAATACTGTGACCGAAAAGAGCAACGCAGTAGTTCTAGCTATAGGTAGTGGAACCAAGGGGTGATTTGGACAGAAGAAGATCACACGTCTTACGTTAGAACCACAAAACTTGCGGAACTCGATATGATGAGCTAAAACGATGTAATTATTCATGCATAAACATATTTCACAAAACAATTTAGAATTTAAAACAAAAAATTCACCTAAATGATCATAATGGGAGTTTTACTGCACAACAGAAAACAAAAACGTTTCCATTTTTATCAGTGTCAACGTCTTTAGTTTAAATTGGAATAATAATGCTATTTAGTTTTACAGGGAAATATCATAAAATTGTATGCGAATTGTTTCTGATTAATTCGTGTCTGACTGTTTTGTCAATCCTTGAGTGGGTTGTGCTCTATCGTGACATCAATTCACCTGATAGTAATTGTCGATATCACAATAACAGTTGTCAGTTGACAGGCATATATAGAGGTATGGTTACATAATTATTTTGGTAAATAAAATGTTTCTAATTGGACAGAGGACACAGAAAAGGACAAGAGCAAGCGATGCGTTGAAGTTTTCAAGTTCCTGACGCAATTGAAGCAGCCGCAGCTGTGGCGATCCGTGGTCGGCCTTTTCGTCGGTGAGGACGGAAAATTGATTCTGACCAACGCCGTGAGCCCGGATGACCTGCCTGCTCTGAAATACATCCGGTCCGGTGCAGCATGTGGAATTACATATCTAAGGTATGCCAATATATGGTGATGACGATTACAAGACTGTGACGACAATTTTTAGACGATGCTATTTCGAACATGACGACGGCTACAATGGCGACGGCGGCGATGGTGCTGTTGTTTGGGATGATGATGATGGTGTGTACTTTTAATATGCTGGTATTGTGTAATACAAAGGCCCTATATTAATTGTTTTGTAACTTCCACATTCGTAACATATAACATGTTACTTTGTTTGACAAGTAAGTACCCCTGAATGTACTTTGTAGAGATGTGAAGTGTTAAAATAAAACTGATTGGTTGATTGGTTGATTGATTGATTGATTGATTGATTGATTGACTGAATAGCTGGCTGGCTGGCTGGCTGTATGGCTGGCTGTATGGCTGGCTGTATGGATGATTGATTGACTGATGATTATGACGATAATGATGCCTATGATGAAGATAACAAAATGCCCCGTCTCTCGGTTCCTTCCTCTACAAAACGACATCTTATTATTCGTGAAAATATTCTGACGTTCTAAACATGAATTGAGGTTGAAAGTATGTAGCGCAACCAAAGATGTACTCTACCCCATTCAAACCAAGAAAAAAGCCTGAGATTATTTCAGCCTCAAAACAAAACAATATTCTCCAAAACCCATCGAACTCTATCACTCCCCCTTTCGAATTATGAAAATCTACTATAATAATCACTCGAAGCACGAATATTCTAAAAACAAATTCTCCCAACCTCATTAATTACTTGAAACGCACGTGTTGCTGTTTTTATGCTCGCCAGCGACACGTAGCGAATGAAAGGGAGATATAATTAATTCAAGAACTTCGCCAGGTGACAGCAACGTTGTCATAACGAAGTTTTGTGTGACCCCTGAGGAGGTTTAATTAAATCACGACGTTTGTCCGTCGCACGTTGCACTGAACGACCCGACTCGACCCGGCAATGTTTCATTGGTTGAGCACCGCGTCAACGTCCTGTCGTTTATTCCAAGTTACGATGTTGCGCTATGTGAATGAGGTCTGATCATTGTTTCGAAACTCATTTATTTACTTGGTGTATATAATTTCTGATGGGTAAAATGTTTTTCACTTTGTCTTTTACTTTTTTGTTGGGAACATATCTTGATATGTAATTGCCGTATCAATTTAAGGTGATCTTGTATTCAAGGTCTTCAAGCATGGTTACAGTAATATATTTGTGTTTAAATATGGAATATATGTCTATGTTCAGAAACCAGTTAACAGTATTATGATAGTACTAATGACCACAGCTTGATGTTGAGACGTGATATGTGCACACAGCGACCCGGTGTTGACAGTTTGTTTCATGTTCACAGGATAGAGAGGAATAACTTCCACGGGGCGTTGCCATCCATTGCCCTAGCGGAGTGTCTCACCCAAGCAACCTGGCTAACGAAATTAAAGTGAGGGCACTGTACAGCGAAGTGACAATGTCTCTCGCGTGTTAACTGAAGATGTCTTCAGATGTCGCTTAATCCTAACCGCTTCCAGCAGGTGCATGTGAACTCATACATTCAGTTTCCACAACAATGATTGAATTGGGGGTTGTTAGGCCTAATTCAGTAGGTTTAACATTATGAGGTACGTCCCCTAGTCAGAGTCTCGTTAGCCAATAACTACAAGGCATAGGTTTCCGACAGGGACCTGTGTGTTCTGAAAGCTTTTGGAAACCCCTTTGTCCGCCTTGTTACATTTAGACTAGCTGCGATAATGCTGTTATTGCGACACACGCACAAATAAATGCAATTATTAAGCAATGTATAGACGATGGTGTAAATCGTGACATATGTCTTGAAAGGTTGACATTGTGTATGTGACTGTGTTTACACGTGAGTGTTGTTACGTGTGTAAACAAGTGTGTTTGTTTTTTAAACAGCCTACACTATTGTGGCCTTCGTAAGGACGATGTGAGCAGACTTCTGCCGGCGCTCTCGACTACTGCTGGACTCAGGGTCTTGTGGTCAGTGATAACTCATTCCATACGAGCATCTGCACGAACACATGTCACATGAACACGTGCACACGCAAACACGTGCACACACAAACACGTGCATACGCAAACACATGCACATGCAAATACATGAATGAACACATAAATGAACACATAAATGAACACATAAATGAACACATGCATTATCACATGAATTAACACATGCATTATCACATGAATTATCACATTAATTTATTATATTATTTTATTCAACATTTTACATCTTATGATTTTATATTTATACTAGATCATGTCAATAAGTATTATTTATAAATGTTTTAAAGAACTGACCTATTCTTTGTGATTATGCGATGGCTGTTATTTATTTATTTACTTATTTTAAATAATTCAAAGTAGTAATATATTGTAATATAATTACGTTGGAATTAACAGACGTTGCCGAGACGGTTACTGCCAGTAAGTGTGTCGGTTAAGATAAGATGTGGGACTGTTTTGAATGCATAAATAAATCTGTCATACGTCCAGGAAACATATGTATATTCCATTGAGCACCAACAGTTTAGTTGCAACCGTGATACTTTCATTTATAACTAAGATATCAGTCTGTACTATAATTGTTTAAGAATGCCAAAATGCTTGTTTCAAACCCAGTACGAGAACAATGCGTAAATAATTGATAAGCATTGTGTATAAGACAATGAAGTATAATGTTATATGACGTCAATTTATGGTGTCTACATTAACCTTAATAGCTCAAAATATGCTTTCAGACCAGCTTCTGTTTAGTGATGATCGAATAAGCAACTAGCTGACATTACTGACACAACAGAAACATTTCAAATGTACAGAACAGGTGGCGGTAGTGAATATACGTCACGTAAGATTTACGACATGCAGCGTGTGTTGCAGAGACCGACCGCGTCCGAGCGTCACAGCGGTCTGCAGCCGAGGAGCAAGTGCGAAAGTTGGCAAGTCCTCCGCCAGGTAACCTAAATATGTTGGACACAGAGGCGGATCTAGGAGAAAGATCGGACATTACTATTTTTTTGTAATATGCTACACCATCTTTCCGGATTTCTATTTAACTGTTTTAGTAAAACGCAGATGTAGATGGAATTATACAAAATAATAATATAAAATAAGTTGTACGCAACTATAGGTACACTGCGACTTCGAGCCCACTCTTTACTTAAGAATGCTAGATATCATATATGGCACTAAATTTAATGCGAAGTAATCTGAGAGTTTAATATGTTTATATCCACTGTCAGAACACACGAAATAAATGTGTGTTATTTACTGGGAATAATTTTTCGGAATCAACTTCTTTCATGAATATTATTACGCTGTTGACATTTTAATAATACTGTGACCGAAAAGAGCAACGCAGTAGTTCTAGCTATAGGTAGTGGAACCAAGGGGTGATTTGGACAGAAGAAGATCACACGTCTTACGTTAGAACCACAAAACTTGCGGAACTCGATATGATGAGCTAAACGATGTAATTATTCATGCATAAACATATTTCACAAAACAATTTAGAATTTAAAACAAAAAATTCACCTAAATGATCATAATGGGAGTTTTACTGCACAACAGAAAACAAAAACTTTTCCATTTTTATCAGTGTCAACGTCTTTAGTTTAAATTGGAATAATAATGCTATTTAGTTTTACAGGGAAATATCATAAAATTGTATGCGAATTGTTTCTGATTAATTCGAGTCTGACTGTTTTGTCAATCCTTGAGTGGGTTGTGCTCTATCGTGACATCAATTCACCTGATAGTAATTGTCGATATCACAATAACAGTTGTCATTTGACAGGCATATATAGAGGTATGGTTACATAATTATGTTGGTAAATTAAATGTTTCTAATTGGACAGAGGACACAGAAAAGGACAAGAGCAAGCGATGCGTTGAAGTTTTCAAGTTCCTGACGCAACTGAAGCAGCCGCAGCTGTGGCGATCCGTGGTCGGCCTTTTCGTCGGTGAGGACGGAAAATTGATTCTGACCAACGCCGTGAGCCCGGATGACCTGCCTGCTCTGAAATACATCCGGTCCGGTGCAGCATGTGGAATTACATATCTAAGGTATGCCAATATATGGTGATGACGATTACAAGACTGTGACGACAATTTTTAGACGATGCTATTTCGAACATGACGGCTGCTACAATGGCGACGGCGGCGATGGTGCTGTTGTTGTGGATGATGATGATGGTGTGTACTTTTAATATGCTGGTATTGTGTAATACAAAGGCCCTATATTCACTGTTTTGTAACTTCCACATTCGTAACATATAAAATGTTACTTTGTTTGACAAGTAAGTACCCCTGAATGTACTTTGTAGAGATGTGAAGTGTTAAAATAAAATTGATTGGTTGATTGGTTGATTGGTTGGTTGATTGATTGATTGATTGATTGATTGATTGATTGATTGATTGATTGATTGATTGATTGATTGATTGATTGACTGATATGGCTGGCTGGCTGGCTGGCTGGCTGGCTGGTGCTGGCTGGCTGGCTGGCTGGCTGGCTGGCTGGATGATTGATTGACTGATGATTATGACGATATTGATTCCAATGATGAAGATAACAAAATGCCCCGTTTCTCGGTTCCTTCCTCTACAAAACGACATCTTATTATTCGTGAAAATATTCTGACGTTCAAAACATGAATTGAGGTTGAAAGTATGTAGCGCAACGAAAGATGTACTTTTACTCTACCCCATTCAAACCAAGAAAAAAGCCTGAGATTATTTCAGCCTCAAAACAAAACAATATTCTCCAAAACCCATCGAACTCTATCACTCCCCTTTCGAATTATGAAAATCTACTATAATAATCACTCGAAGCACGAATATTCCAAAAACAAATTCTCCCAACCTCATTAATTACTTGAAACGCACGTGTTGCTGTTTTTATGCTCGCCAGCGACACGTAGCGAATGAAAGGGAGATATAATTAATTCAAGAACTTCGCCAGGTGACAGCAACGTTGTCATAACGAAGTTTTGTGTGACCCCTGAGGAGGTTTAATTAAATCACGACGTTTGTCCGTCGCACGTTGCACTGAACGACCCGACTCGACCCGGCAATGTTTCATTGGTTGAGCACCGCGTCAACGTCCTGTCGTTTATTCCAAGTTACGATGTTGCGCTATGTGAATGAGGTCTGATCATTGTTTCGAAACTCATTTATTTACTTGGTGTATATAATTTCTGATGGGTAAAATGTTTTTCACTTTGTCTTTTACTTTTTTGTTGGGAATATATCTTGATATGTAATTGCCGTATCAATTTAAGGTGATCTTGTATTCAAGGTCTTCAAGCATGGTTACAGTAATATATTTGTGTTTAAATATGGAATATATTATGTCTATGTTCAGAAACCAGTTAACAGTATTATGATAGCACAAATGACCACAACTTGATGTTGAGACGTGATATGTGCACACAGCGACCCTGTGTTGACAGTTTGTTTCATGTTCACAGGATAGAGAGGAATAACTTCCACGGGGCGTTGCCATCCATTGCCCTAGCGGAGTGTCTCACCCAAGCAACCTGGCTAACGAAATTAAAGTGAGTGCACTGTACAGCGAAGTGACAATGTCTCTCGCGTGTTAACTGAAGATGTCTTCAGATGTCGCTTAATCCTAACCGCTTCCAGCAGGTGCAGGTGAACTCATACATTCAGTTTCCACAACAATGATTGAATTGGGGGTTGTTAGGCCTAATTCAGTAGGTTTAACATTATGAGGTACGTCCCCTAGTCAGAGTCTCGTTAGCCAATAACTACAAGGCAGAGGTTTCCAACGGGGACCTGTGTGTTCTGAAAGCTTTTGGAAACCCCTTTGTCCGCCTTGTTACATTTAGACTAGCTGCGATAATGCTGTTATTGCGACACACGCACAAATAAATGCAATTATTAAGCAATGTTTAGACGATGGTGTAAATCGTGACATATGTCTTGAAAGGTTGACATTGTGTATGTGACTGTGTTTACACGTGAGTGTTGTTACGTGTGTAAACAAGTGTGTTTGTTATTTAAACAGCCTACACTATTGTGGCCTTCGTAAGGACGATGTGAGCAGACTTCTGCCTGCGCTCTCGACTACTGCTGGACTCAGGGTCTTGTGGTCAGTGATAACTCATTCCATACGAGCATCTGCACGAACACATGCACACGCAAAGACATGCACACACAAACACGTGCATACGCAAACACATGCACATGCAAATACATGAATGAACACATAAATGAAAACATAAATGAACACATAAATGAACACATAAATGAACACATAAATGAACACATAAATGAACACATGCATTATCACATGAATTAACACATGCATTATCACATGAATTATCACATTAATTTATTATATTATTTTATTCAACATTTTACATCTTATGATTTTATATTTATACTAGATCATGTCAACAACTATTATTTATAAATGTTTTAAAGAACTGACCTATTGTTTGTGATTATGCGATGGCTCTTATATATTTATTTACTTATTTTAAATAATTCAAAGTAGTAATATATTGTAATATAACTGTTTGGTGCATGTCATGTGAAATCACTTGTACGACGATCCAACATTAAAATGCATTCCAGTGTTTTATTGTAACTACAGTGAAAAATATGGCAGTAAAGCTGATGTTATCTTATCTTATTAACACTTGCAAGAACAAATACGTAGATGTTCAAACTCTATACACATATACACACCCTCACGCACGCGCACAAACACGCGTGCACATAGACACATACGCGCGAACAAACATGCACGCACACAGATATACATACGCGCGCGCATGAAAACCCGCACGAACACCCACACGCACGTACATACTGTACGAGTCGATCTGTTGACGTCAGGTTGTCGGAGAACTACCTAGATGACGTCAGTGGCGAGGACGTCATGTCGCTCGTCCTTCGTTCTCTCCCGCAGCTCGTCGCCCTCGCGTAAGTCTTCGTGTCGATAGTGACACGTCAAACTTCACCTTTCTGTCTGTCCAGCGACACTGACCACTTTGTCGTTGTCTCCGCCAAGTTTCTGTAGCTCAAATGAATGTCGTCTGCTCAAACGTGTCACTTATTATCATATCTTCTTTATTAATTAATATCTGCGTCTCGAATACTTGTCAGTGCGACAACTAATGGCACTAAGTAACTCATCGTGATTACGTATTACTTTTCAGTTTTTTATCAGTGCTGACATTTTGTGTCAGCAATAATTGTAGCGATGGTCGCGTGAGAGATTTATTTTATTGTAATGAATTTTATATTTTACTAATCTCTAATCTGTTGTTACAAACTTTTTACAACTAACTTTCTACTGCCTGAGTAAGAAAAAGTGTTAATTGAGAGGATATGAAAAGAAAAAGTGAGGACGGTGACGCTGTAACATTGTCACAATGTTTATGTGTGCTACACTTGTTACAGTTTAGTCAGTAACGCGACAATAAATGAGAAGGTGACCCTGTGACAGTGTCGCAATGTTTGAGTGTAAAAGTGACACAGGTTACACTCCGTAACGACCGTAACGAGCTAACCAAGGCAGGAGTGGCCAGACTTAGGTCCATGGCCACGAGTCGACATCGGCTCTGGCTGATAACGTGAGTATCTCAGTGACTGACTGTCGCTGTCGTCCTGTAAACGACAAGTCCCTCGTGGCGTCATTGTAACATTACACAAGTCCAACGTCGACTTAACTTGTCAACTCTCTCACACATCAGTGACAATAAGTGACACATGCCGACAGTTGGCGTCCGTCGCGTATAACAGAACACCACTGTTCCAGTGTCCATGTAATGTCCACCAGTCGGCGTCTCTCGACAGCTGACCATCTCAATCTGACCTCGCTGATATGATCCTAGATTAGTGACTTGCGATGTGATCAGCTCGTGTGCGACGTGGGTGGTCTTCAGAGTGGTCATTTATAGGTCGGTCTGTGACGGCGAGAGATGACAGTGACAGATGACTTGTGTTGTTTTAGCCTTGACCTGCAGTTCACACCCGACGAAGACAGGAGCTACACAGTGGCCTGGTGGCAGCGGAATCTCGCCCGTATCCCGGGAGTGGCCAATGAGCTGCAGACCCGCCCCGGAAACTGGGCTGGGCACGAGACGTTGGGGAGCTGAAGAATCGGGAAGTAGAGGCCAACGCCTTCATACAGCGACGGACCTCCTAGATACTGGCGTCACGTCACACAGATAAACACCAAGTAATACATCTGATGTCACGTGTCTCACACCCTGCCATACGTCACACGCTCACGCCATTGCACCGACCATCGTGACGGCATCGGTCAGCGGCTGGCCTCCTTCTGGGGTGGGGGTGGATTAACACATTCCCTTCTAAACTTAAGTCGCTCTTAAACTCATCATAATTTACAGCGATTCTAAAATGTGTTTTATATTCCTGATGTTTTTGTTGATCCCAGATATTGAGTAACACAAATTTGATTAAGTACACACACACACACACACACACACACACACACACACACACACACACACACACACACACACACACACACACACACACACACACACACACACACACACACACACACACACACACACACACACACACACACACACACACACACACACACACACACACACACACACACACACACACACACACACACACACACACACACACACACACACACACACACACACACACACACACACACACACACACACACACACACACACACACACACACACACACACACACACACACACACACACACACACACACACACACACACACACACACACACACACACACACACACACACACACACACACACACACACACACACCACACACACACACACACACACACACACACACACACACACACACACACACACACACACACACACACACACACACACACACACACACACCACACACACACACACACACACACACACACACACACACACACACACACACACACACACACACACACACACACACACACACACACACACACACACACACGATTGTATTAAATGTCGAGGCCAGGCGAGTCTTCGGCGGTGTCAGATTTAATTGCGAGACGCTGCTATACATAGCTCAACGGGTTGTCTCAAAACAGCGCCTACAAATGGGAATATGCATTAGTGGCTTCACTTAGCAATATCGTTGTGCGACAATTAATTTGTTGTTTTATAATAACTAATTAACCAATTCCTATATAATTACTATACATGGCAGAATTAACTCACGCACTGTGAAGTTTTTCCGTTGCCTGATGCCATATCTTCTCTGACTGATATTTAAGCAAGTATTTACAGACGCTACATTTCGGTAGCTGTGTCGTCGATAGAAGTTTTGAAAAGTGTAACCACGACTGTTTTTATATTATAAGCTTGACTTGTTTCATTAAGCTGCTGTTCCAACATTTGTGACTGTGACAAAGTATGGTCACCAGAATGCCGTTATATCTGCTTTTAGCTGCACATTAAAGTAAAATGTAATGGTAATAAAGTGTGTATATTTAGCGTAAAGTGTTTTCCGCAGTCCTGTGGACCGGATACTATATTTAATTAAGCCTTGTTTCTGTTTCAGCCAAGTGTCGATAGAACTGCTCACGACCAGGCGCCGTGCGGCCGACAACGACGGGACAACCACCGGCCGCGCCCGGTTCGCCGGCAACATCGAGTTGCGTATGCGGGACCATCGCCACTCACCTGCCGTGCCCGGTCCGCGAGAACATCGGTTCACGAGAGCGGGACCAACGCCTCGACAGCGGTCCGTCGCCCTGCGCGAGATAACGACGACACCCAGACCAGGAACAGCTGCCTGCCTCGCCCGGAACGCGAGAAAATTTCGACTGAAGCAATGCGGCTGCGATGGCGATCAGCCCCGCAATGCGTCCAACCGCCGAGAACAATTTAACCTACGCATACTGACATCTGCAGAACGACCGCCGCTAAACCGACGCCCCCAGGAGTAGCGGCCACGTGGCAACAACTGTCATGTGAATCGATCTCCGGCGCTTTACAACTTTGACACGTGACAACACACATGTGCTTTGTGTTACTGTGTTTACCGAGATCTACAAGTCAAGAAACAGTGACACTACGTATTACATAAAACACACGCATACACAACTACACATATTCACAGTGACACTATTGCTAGTTTACAACGAGAGCCGTGGCACCATTGGAGTGTTTAGCCTTGTGCGTCACAACTGCGTGATCGACCCCCTTGGGTGCATTGACTCTACATATAACGGTTACCGAACTGTCTTTAATTTGTTTCTGAACTGTATTTTCCTTGAATGAATATTACTTCGCTTGACGCTGAAAGACATTATAGTAGATATCCGAAGAACTTTTACGCACACATCTTAAATATGTTACTAATTCTGCGTCTGCGAATGATCTGTGTTATCTGTATATCTTTGCGATCGTAGAAAGAACTAGTATAATCAGGTCAACTACCGCAATAATATGATTAATTTGTATACTATATTATGGCCACTTCGGCACAACTTAATGGTGGACACGTGTGCAGTGCTAGTTTTAGTAAACCATTATCCCAACTTTTACTAATTTCTTGCTTTCGGGAGTATTTATTAAATAACTGTATAACAATTGAATATTAGTGGTGTGAGTGTGTGTACGTAATATAGTAGGTAAAAATCGTGCTGCGTTTGGAGCGGCACCGCGACGGGGCGGAGGAGAGGAGGGGAGGGAGGGAGGAACAGGTTTTGGGTGGCTGTTGCGGAGGAAGAAAGGTATTGATTGGCTGGGCCCGTATTCTTTAAGAAATTTGCATCGTACGTAAACATTTTCGTAAAGAATTTTCGCAGCTAGGAATTTCGTATCTTACTTACGGAAATCTCGCGAGGTTTTGTTTGCGTTGCGACGGGCACGATCACTGATTTTTTGGATGTTTTGCCGTTTTAGTTCTGCTCACATGTTCTGGCAGTGAATGAAAAAGAACTATACGGATAATTATCCAAGGGAAACCGGTGATTAGTTAGAGTAGATGCGAGACATAACACAATGAAGGTGAGCCACTGAGAAATATTCATGCACATAAAATAACGGGCATAACACAAGCGAAGCATTTGATCGGAAAATAAAGAAACAGAACTCAAGCAAAGACACACTCGGCTGTCAAATAGAATGCTGAGTTGACAGTCAATGGAATGTCAAGGTCTACAGTTGCAGTGTTTACGAATTTGCTGCCTCGCGAGGAGTAATTACGTTAACATATATTGCCTACAAGTCAGTGTGAGTACAGTTATACGATAAAACGTTCGTACGTAGGTAATGTCGGTTATTATGCGAGATTTAAATAGTAAGACTAATCACTGAACTGACTCAGTGTAATTTGTATCGCCAGGACTAGGACCTATGTGTCGCAACGTTTGGAACAACAGTTCTAGCTACACTGGGAAAATTACGACACAGGTGTGCGTCATGGGGTTTCAACATGACCTTGTAAATTATGTTTTAGTATTTATTAATTTACCGTAACATTTTCGCGCTAGAAACTGGGACAAATTCAGAAATATGAACTGTGTCAGATGGTGTTTTAATGTATGAGACTAACTGTCTAACATACAGATTATCTCAAAGATCAGTAATCCTCATGCACAGTGAATATATGTTATAGTGACACCTTCGACCAACACGTATCCGTATAGCGCCTACATAGAAACGGCACTGAACTACGGTTCTGACGCCAAGGAGACGCAACTGACAAGCCAGCTGTGGTACAAGGACACCGCCGGACGAACGGACAGCGTCGCACTAGCCGATGACGATACGGCGAATGCTGGCTTCTAAGTCGACGAAATTACACAACGTAGAGTCAAGTGGTTGAAATGATGGGGCGATTGCACGTGGACATGTTCCTACAAGATCGGTTCCTACTGAACGGAGTCGACGTCAAGATTCGGCTTGTGCGAACCAAGGATGCTTTCGCGTTGATGGCGGGTGGCGTTAACCCCACCTACAAAGTAAACATCGTTGACGCGAGCGTGTTCGCGAAAAAGGCGACACTGAGTACGGCCGTACACATGGCTCACATCAAGGCATCGACAAAGGCTCAGCCAAGTATCCACCCCGCCCTGTTGACTGCAAAGTGTACACGATACCGCAGGGTGCCATGTCACACACGCACGAAAACCTCTTCCTGGGCAAACTTCCCAAACGCCTCGTGTATCGACAACGATTTCAACGGTTCGTATTTTAAGAACCCGTTCCATGCAAAGCACAACGACATAAACTTCTTAGCAGTCTACGTGGACGGTCGACTGGTACCAGGGATACCCCTCCAGCCAAACTTTGGGTCGTCACGTCCGGAGTTACATGAACCTGTTCTGTTCCACTGGCAAAGTGTCGCAGGACGAAGGAAACGATCTGACACGCTCTGACTTCGGCAACGGATACACCTTCTTCGTGTTTGATCTGACAACGGACGCCTGTGACGGATCGTGTTTCCACCTCGTGAAGAGGGGCAAGTTCCGCGTCGAAATTCACTTCGCCACGGCACTCGCGCAGACGGTGAATGTTGTTGCGTACGGCGAGTTCGAGGCGGTTTTGGAAATCGACAAAAACAGAAACGTCGTATTCGATTATCGGTGGACACGAGGCAGATCGAGCGGGTGTTGGCACTCGACTCAATTTACTTTTTCGCTGTCGTAATATACCCACGAAGACGTTCGCTAACTTGTTCGATACTGATTTAGTCGCAAACGATTGTCGTGTATTCGACTGGATAAATGTTTGAGGCCGGACACAATATAACAGTCGCCCGGTTTGTATCACTTTCGTTCTGTTTCGTTGACGTGTTGTACACTTAACGATATTTACGAACTGATTTGGCTGCTACCTATTGTCTATCCATTTGGCGCTGATTGCACATAGCTTTAATCACAAAAAACAACATCATTTCACAGAACAGAGCCGATGGAGCGGTGTTAACTCACCCGTAAGCTCGGACCGCTGGTGTTAACTCACACGTAAGTCGTCATTATTTTCGTTACATCAGTGAGCCGCTGGCGTGGTGTTAACTCACCTTTAAGCTCGGACCGCTAGAGTGGTGTTGACTCACCCGTAAGTCGTCATTATCTTGGCTACATCAATGAGCCGCTGGTGTGGCGTTAAATCACCCGTAGGCTCGGACCGCTAGAGTGGTGTTGACTCACCGGTAAGTCGTCGTTACACTCACCGTAAGCCACCACTTCATCAAAATACTGCATGTTGTATCAGGTGTACGTGTCGAAATAAAACAAAAATGTGTGCAATCGATGATTCTCGTTGTGTTGTTATTTCCTATATATTTACACACAATGCGCATTCACGAAATTTTCCCACCATACATACACCACCACACTAAACGCTAACCAGTCTACCACGTCTTGTAACACACGATTTGTTGCCAGATGACGCCACGCGGTACGAACACAGGCGTAAAATAAACCGGATATAGATATCAACCAATCATTAATCGATAAAGTATACCGGTGTGCAGTTGGTTACGCTTTTGAGGAATCATGATCCGTCATTTTTTTTCTGGTCACGTGTCTTCCGGTTCCGGTCACGAGACCGATCACGTCCCATCCGGTTTAGTGTCCCGGTCGCTGATTGGTTGATATCCACATCCTGTTGACTTTCTCGATCGGTGATTGATTGATGAAGATCACGTGTATTGATGACGTCACTTCCCGGGGAGAAAGTCAACCGGAAGTGACGCCATCAAGCCTCGTGTCACGTGACCAGAAAACAAAATTGACTCCTCAAAAGCGTAACCAATAGCACACCTATACTACTCATATGCAAATTAATTTAAGTTACAGTAGGTGTACTCTAAAATGAGTCAACCACTCAATCGTGTAATAAATAAATAGTTTCATATAATACAAATGATGTGCACTGCCAATTTGATGCATTTATCCTACGTAAAAACAATGGTCCTTAAATTGTTTTGGTTGCGATTTAAATGTCGGTCGAGGGACTAACTTTGCAGCCCATTCTTCGATATATATATACATATATATATATATATATATATATATATATATATATATATATATATATATATGTGTGTGTGTGTGTGTGTGTGTGTGTGTGTGTGTGTGTGTGTGTGTGTGTGTGTGTGTGTGTGTGTATATAGTGTTATATATATATATATATATATATATATATATATATATATATATATATATATATATATATATATATAAAGAGACTTTTGGCGATCCGCTCAACATTGTTTGACGACCTCAATTTTGGTCGCGCCCCATAAGAATTGCTTGCTGCCCTAGATCGCTTCAGCAGGCTGGCATTCCCGATGTCCAGACCAGCATTTTGGAACGGTTTTCCAGAAAACATTCATAAAACAGGCAGTTAATGCTAGCAGTGTGAATAGGTTAAACTTTAATTTGACTGCCCTCTGGCGAGGACTGGGTATACGTAGATGGGATTTTACTGGACTGTCGATAAGCCGAAGGATTTCTTTATCTTGCTAAGTCGTATTAAACAACATAACTTACTATGAAAGTATTCGGCGTGCAGCGCCACACACAGCAGCAGCAGCACCAGACCCAACTGTCGAGTGGCGTTACTCATGTTGTAGTCGAGTATCTCGTTGACCCTACGTAGAGAGAAGGATCTTTTGAAAGTACTGACCGGCAGATAGATGAAGGTGGCATAAGATGCAGGAGCCGACAACAGAGAAGCCAGGAGCAGTGTGAGAGCCTGGAAGGAAAAGTCTCAGAAGAGTTGTAGCGAGACAAGACGGAAGTAAAAAACAGTAGCAGGCGTATTATACCCAGACCGAACACACGTACGTATGTCTGCAAGAGGTAAGGTGCGGACGTTTGTCCTGGTGACGTTCTGGTGTAACGGGGCCTACGTTGCCTCGGTTTATTTATTTCATATTAATACAACAATAGTCACTTCTATCTTCTGACTTGTTCAATCTCGTCTGTGACCTTGGTCTTGGACGTACGCATGAGTTGTAGATTTATCTTTTCAAGCATGTTCCAGTGTTACCCTTGAAGATGTCGCGGTGATTAGTTATTGAACTGGCCGGGCACCTTCAAAGCCCCTGGTTGAGAAGTCTCTGAGTCGCCGGTCTGTCACGGCGTGGTCATTATGTTGCACTTATGTTAACCATTAGTGTGACATGTGAGAGTAATATCTAAACGTATGATCAGTTCCTTGTTATACGCCATGCTAAACAGTCGTGTACTTGTTGTGAACTTGTTATTGTAAATTCGTTTTACACGCGACAGTAATGGGAAAAGTCAGCCTAACAACTCATATGTACAGTGATTGATGGGTCTGTCCCAGCCATATCAGAAACATTGGGTTGGTCCCAAAGAATAGAAAAAGAAGGCTTTGGACGCCCGTTGGCGTTACTGTCCAACTGCCACAAACTCAGAAGGAGCGACCATTGAGCATAACAGACTTGTTGACACACCAGGTTTGGTAGTAGCTGGCAAATAGGGCGACATACATCATTCATCACCATGACATAAGTCTGCCGTTAAAAAGTACCAAGAATAAAGACAATTCCTGGGTATATCTATTAACAAATTTGTAGAACAGATTATTTTTGGTGATATAAAAAAAACAGCTTGAAATAATTGCCCGCTTGGCCCCACTCTGTGTTAGTTGAAAGGTCGCGGGGGTACTTCCACCGGTGACGTCATCAACAACTAACAAGGTGGTCGTTTTGTAGGACGCCAGTTACTATATTTGAGCCGGTTTCGAGGTCCCAAATTCAACCGGGCCATGATTCGGCAATGCTCTTAGATATAGTCTTTGCATGCAAACTTCACATCAAACTGTCTTAATTATTTCCATGATGCCTGCCAGTTGTTGATTTACCCTACACATGCATGCAAACGTTATACCTGGCACAAAGAACACCTGTCTGAACTTCAGTTGCAGTCCTTTTAATGTCGTCTCCAAGAGAGTCATATTATCAGTGACATCACCGGCAACAACGTGTACATCATTGCTATACTTCTTATCAGGCCACTCGTCCAATAACTTCCGGTTTTCTTTATAGTCAACGTGAAGGTGGGACAAGGCAAAGACCCGCGAACCTAGAGTTGTGTGACCCACCATTCAGTTTAATTCACTGGCGTGATAATAGTATTGTAATCTGTAACAATATGTTTAGATTATATTAAAAAGATAGAACACATTAGGATTCATACTTCGGAAAACACTTTTATCTTTGTGTAGATTGATACCGTTAATCCAGACTCTTTCCTTTAATTCCAGTAAGCTCATACGGAACAACAACAAATTTCATTCCAGTATTGCACTCGATCATTCATTTTCTTACATAAGATCTAATCAAATAACCTATGTTTGAGCAATTAGATCAGTCTGACTTATGCACTTTTAAATACCGTTGTTTTTAAGTAGGATAAATGCATCAAATTGGCAGTGCAAATCGTTTTTAATATACGAAACTGTTTATTTATTAAATAATTGAGTGTGTTACTCATGTTTTATTACTCTACTGTAATGTAAATGAATTTGCACATGTAATACTTGAACATTACGTCGTATTATATCGCGTCGCTGTGTCAAGTTACCGAACACTTTGATGTAGTCAATAAGGTCGATCAAACATTGTCCACATTACATTCATATCGCGCTATGAACTAGAGAGTATTATAAATAAAAACGACGAACCACAAAATAAGTTAAATACATTAATTTGCCATATTAACACAAGGATATGTGCTAATAAATTATATAAAAGTGTCGCCGCGTGTAAATTGATAAGTCCATTTTTATGCATATAAAATGTACAATTAAGAAGACGATGATATTCTCTACAACATTGATCTTTCAAAACTGTTTTATTGCTCGTCTTGCATACAAGTGTTAAAACAGTAAGTTCCTGTATAGTGCAGTAGCAGCCACTGAGAGTGTTCAAAGCACTTTCACTTTTACACCCTGGAAAACTTGTCAGTCGAACACTATAATAAGTTATTTGGGAATGACTCGGCCACGCTGCAAATACGCGAAGACACTTCGTACAAAAAATCCACCACTGTTTATAGCCATGTACTCGTTTATACGTAGAGTGACCTGGAGCAACGTATAGGGAAAGAATTTGCCTAAGGACCGACATGGTATACAGGATTCGAACTCGGGGTCTCTTCATTGAGAATCAGACGCTTCAGCCACTAAGCCACGGCGCTCCGTTATCTATTAGCTGGTACCTCAGCTCAGTGAAACAACGTTGAGAGAAATAATTAGTTCAAGTTTCGACACGCCAACACAGCAGTCAAACTCGAGTTCACGCGACTGGCAGTCTGATAATATTGTATCATAGAGAGAGGCGGGTTGCTTTCGATGCACTGGCCCATGTCGAATAGGTCAAAGTAAGTTTCACAGAAACATAGGCGCATGTGTCAACGTGTTCACGCACGCGTTACCTAACTCCTTACTATTACTACCAGAATGTTACCATAATATATCAGACGACGGATGTCGAAATCATTTTGTTATGCACATAAATTTTACAATTAAGCGGACAGTGACATTCTCTCCAACATTGATCTTTCAAAACTGTTTTATTGCTCCACTCCGTCATCTGGCTCGTCTTGTATGCAACTATTAAAACAGTAAGTTTCTAAATAGTGCAGTGGTCAGCCACTGGAACTGTTCTAAACACTTTCAACTTTACATCCTGGAAGACTTGTCAGTCGAACACTATGATCAGTTATCTGGGAAAGACTCAGCCACGCTGTAATTACGCGAAGAATCTTTGTACACAAACATCCACCACTGACTATAGCCATGTACTCGTTTATACGTTTGAGTGACGTAGAGGGAAAGAACTTGCCTAGGGACTGACACGGTACCCAGGGTTCCCGGGGGGCGGAGTGGCACTATGACACCGGGAGAGGCGGAGTTGCGCTAGACACCGGGGGAGGCGGAGTGGCGCTGTATCACCGGGGAAGGTGGAGTGGCGCTTGACACCGGGGGAGGCGGAGTTGCGCTTGACACCGGGAGAGGCGGAGTTGCGCTTGACACCGGGGGAGGCGGAGTGGCGCTGTGACACTGGGGAGGCTGAGTGGCGCTGTATCACCGGGGAAGGTGGAGGGGCGCTGTGACACCGGGGGAGGCGGAATGGCGCTGTGACACCGGGAGAGGCGGAGTGGCACTGTGACACCGGGAGAGGCGGAGTGGAGCTGTGACACCAGGAGAGGCAGAGTGGAGCTGTGACACCGGGGGAGGCAGAGTGGCGCTGTGACACCGGGGGAGGCAGAGTGGAGCTGTGACACCGGGAGAGGCGGAGTGGCGCTGTGACACCGGGGGAGGCAGAGTGGAGCTGTGACACCGGGAGAGGCGGAGTGGCGCTGTGACACCGGGGGAGGCAGAGTGGAGCTGTGACACCGGGGGAGGCAGAGTGGAGCTGTGACACAGGGGGCGGAGTGGCGCTGTGACACCGGGGGAGGCGGAGTGGAGCTGTGACACAGGGGGCGGAGTGGCGCTGTGACACCGGGGGAGGCGGAGTGGCGCTGTGACACCGGGGGAGGCGGAGTGGCGCTGTGACACCGGGGGAGGCGGAGTGGCGCTGTGACACCGGGGGAGGCGGAGTGGAGCTGTGACACCAGGAGAGGCAGAGTGGCGCTGTGTCACCGGGGGCGGAGTGGCGCTGGGACACCAGGAGAGGCGGAGTGGCGCTGTGACCCCAGGAGAGGCGGAGTGGCGCTGTGTCACCGGGGGCGGAGTGGCGCTGTGACGCCAGGAGAGGCGGAGTGGCGCTGTGACACCAGGAGAGGCGGATTGGCGTTGTGACACCAGGAGAGACGGAGTGGCGTTGTGACACCAGAAGAGACGGATTGGCGCTGTGACACCAGGAGAGGCGGATTGGCGCTGTGACACCAGGAGAGGCGGATTGGCGTTGTGACACCAGGAGAGGCGGATTGGCGTTGTGACACCAGGAGAGGCGGATTGGCGTTGTGACACCAGGAGAGGCGGATTGGCGTTGTGACACCAGGAGAGGCGGATTGGCGTTGTGACACCAGGAGAGGCGGAGTGGCGTTGTGACACCAGGAGAGGCGGATTGGCGTTGTGACACCGGGAGAGGCGGATTGGCGTTGTGACACCGGGAGAGGCGGATTGGCGTTGTGACACCAGGAGAGGCGGATTGGCGTTGTGACACCGGGAGAGGCGGATTGGCGTTGTGACACCAGGAGAGGCGGATTGGCGTTGTGACACCGGGAGAGGCGGATTGGCGTTGTGACACTAGGAGAGGCGGAGTGGCGCTGTGACACCAGGAGAGGCGGAGTGGCGCTGTGACGCCGGGGAGGCGGAGTGGCGCTGTGACACCGGGGGGGGCGGAGTGGTGCTGTGACACCGGGGGAGGCGGAGTGACGCTGTGACACCGGGGGAGGCGGTGTGGCGCTGTGACACCGGGGAGGCGGAGTGGCGCTGTGACACCGGGGGAGGCGGAGTTGCGCTTGACACCGGGGGTGGCGGAGTGGCGCTGTGACACTGGGAGGCTGAGTGGCGCTGTATCACCGGGGAAAGTGGAGGGGCGCTGTGACACCGGGGGAGGCGGAATGGCGCTGTGACACCGGGAGAGGCGGAGTGGCGCTGTGACACCGGGAGAGGCGGAGTGGAGCTGTGACACCGGGGGAGGCAGAGTGGAGCTGTGACACAGGGGGCGGAGTGGCGCTGTGACACCGGGGGAGGCGGAGTGGAGCTGTAACACAGGGGGCGGAGTGGCGCTGTGACACCGGGGGAGGCGGAGTGGCGCTGTGACACCGGGGGAGGCGGAGTGTAGCTGTGATACCAGGAGAGGCGGAGTGGCGCTGTGTCACCGGGGGCGGAGTGGCGCTGTGACACCAGGAGAGGCGGAGTGGCGCTGTGACCCCAGGAGAGGCGGAGTGGCGCTGTGTCACCGGGGGCGGAGTGGCGCTGTGACACCAGGAGAGGCGGAGTGGCGCTGTGTCACCGGGGGCGGAGTGGCGCTGTGACACCAGGAGAGGCGGAGTGGCGCTGTGACACCAGGAGAGGCGGATTGGCGTTGTGACACCAGGAGAGGCGGAGTGGCGTTGTGACACCAGGAGAGGCGGAGTGGCGCTGTGACGCCGGGGGAGGCGGAGTGACGCTGTGACACCGGGGGAGGCGGAGTGGCGCTGTGACACCAGTAGAGGCGGAGTGGCGTTGTGACACCAGGAGAGGCGGAGTGGCGCTGTGACACCAGGAGAGGCGGATTGGCGTTGTGACACTAGGAGAGGCGGATTGGCGTTGTGACAACAGAAGAGGCGGAGTGGCGTTGTGACACCAGGAGAGGCGGAGTGGCGTTGTGACACCGGGAGAGGCGGATTGGCGTTGTGACACCAGGAGAGGCGGAGTGGCGCTGTGACACCAGGAGAGGCGGATTGGCGTTGTGACACCAGGAGAGGCGGATTGGCGTTGTGTCACCAGGAGAAGCGGATTGGCGTTGTGACACCAGGAGAGGCGGATTGGCGTTGTGACACCAGGAGAGGCGGATTGGCGTTGTGACACCAGGAGAGGCGGATTGGCGTTGTGACACCAGGAGAGGCGGATTGGCGTTGTGACCCGGGAGAGGCGGATTGGCGTTGTGACACCAGGAGAGGCGGATTGGCGTTGTGACACCGGGAGAGGCGGATTGGCGTTGTGACACCGGGAGAGGCGGATTGGCGTTGTGACACCAGGAGAGGCGGATTGGCGTTGTGACACCGGGAGAGGCGGATTGGCGTTGTGACACCAGGAGAGGCGGATTGGCGTTGTGACACCGGGAGAGGCGGATTGGCGTTGTGACACCAGGAGAGGCGGAGTGGCGCTGTGACGCCGGGGAGGCGGAGTGGCGCTGTGACACCGGGGGAGGCGGAGTGGTGCTGTGACACCGGGGGAGGCGGAGTGACGCTGTGACACCGGGGGAGGCGGAGTGGCGCTGTGACACCGGGGGAGGCGGAGTGGCGATGTGAAACCGGGGGAGGCGGAGTGGCTTTGTGACAACAGGAGAGGCGGAGTGGCGCTGTGACACCAAGAGAGGCGGAGTGGCGCTGTGACACCAGGAGAGGCGGAGTGGCGCTGTGACGCCGGGGGAGGCGGAGTGGCGCTGTGACACCGGGGGAGGCGGAGTGGTGCTGTGGCACCGGGGGAGGCGGAGTGGCGCTGTGACACTGGGGGAGGCGGAGTGGCGATGTGAAACCGGGGGAGGCGGAGTGGCTTTGTGACACGAGGAGAGGCGGAGTGGCGCTGTGACACCAGGAGAGGCGGAGTGGCGCTGTGACACCAGGAGAGGCGGAGTGGCGCTGTGACGCCGGGGGAGGTGGAGTGGCGCTATGACGCCGGGGGAGGTGGAGTGGCGCTGTGACACCAGGAGAGGCGGAGTGGCGCTGTGACGCCGGGGAGGCGGAGTAGCGCTGTGACACCGGGGGAGGCGGAGTGGCGCTGTGACACCGGGGAGGCGACTTTGTGAACTTATTGTGACAGCGAAATTAGTGAAGAAGAATTAGCCGTGTTCAATTTTGATGTCAAAGATGTCTGTCGTTGTGTTGTCAGGACCTGACAAATGTTACAAAGAGCCACGGCAAATGCTACGGGAGATAGAGTAAGAGTAACCAAGAGTAAGAGTAACTTTATTCGCAACACTACATGTACAAGAACAAACATAAGCATAATAATAAATTGTCAGCATATTGCATTGCATGGCTGTCACTTTTTAATACTCTTTGTTGTATTACTCACGTATGTTTTTTCTATTCTTTTACTATGCCATCTCGCTTACCTACATACACAATATCTATTTTATATGGGTTTACTTACACAATGTATATTCTATCATCATATTCAACATGAATCCCCCTCCTCTTTTGTACATCATCATCTCCCTCATCTTCTTCCTCCTTCTCGATGAATCGTCAGATTCAAATGAATCCCCCCCTCCTACGACGCAGCATACTCGACTAAGGACGACGAGCGAGACTTGCGGGTACAGGGTAAGGCACATGTCCCCAACGGCTACATGAAATTGGCAAACCCTTTCCCATGTGCCAGAGCTTTCAAAACGCTGCTGTGTAGCGTCAGCAACAAGGGGCGGCTGCAAAAATTGTTATGCAGATACCTGACCGACCTAGCATAGTGTGTTGACGGTGAGATTATCAACTCAATTGGCTCCCACTGCCCAGCAACCGATGTATTGTGCAGCTACACTGTATGACTGGCTGTGAGGCCAACTCTGACTTCTACGGTAAGCGTAAGAAGTCGGTGTTTGCCCGGTGGCGAAGATCCCTATGGCGCTACGGCAGTTCTCGCGATGCGGAGAGTGCATTGACTTCGAAGAGGAGGTGGTAGAGCAGCTCTTCGAGTTCACTCAACATGTCATCTACGACACAACAAGAGTAGCACCATGGCTGAGGCCCGTGCCGCGAAGTGGAAGAGAATGAAGAACAAATCATGTATCAATCTCCGTCCAGACGCAGACAGCCTACGCCAACACTGCTTCCGCGCCAACTACTTGGCGTATCTAATGTGCTATCCGTCCTCGAAGCACCACCCCTAGCCACTCGGACATGGCTAGGAGCTGGTGGGTGGTCGCTGTCGCCCTGTCCGCCAAACACAACGTGCTCTCCCGACGCACCTACCTGCACCAGGGCCAGCTGAAGAGAGCGGGGAAGATGACAGCGAGAACGGATGCATGGAGGGAGGTATTCTTACTGAATACCCGCTCTCGCAAGAAACTTGTAAAAAAAATTCCCCAGCAGCACAGCACTGAGTAGAAATCTGCAGTGAGCTTACCAGATACAAGCATTGCTGACTGTAGGGTGCGGAGGGTGGGTGAGGCCGGTCGAACGGGAGGGAGTCGAACTCTTGCATGCATGTGACCAGGTTCTACACGCACTGCGCATCTTTTCGCGTCCATTTTAGGCCGCTTCCTCTTGGCATATTTTCGATTTTGTTTTATCATATATCTGCCCTAGACTCGATTGCCGCCACTTGACATTCATCGACCTGTCTTTTTTCTGTCTTTGTTGGCCTTCTCGAATTTCTTCATATTACATAAGGTCAACCTACATGCATCATGGGCACATTGTCCGACGGGACCTTTATCCCAATCGACAGTTGCGTGGACATCTCCGAACGTGTCAAGACCGCTCCACAACTGGGTCTTTTTCTTGAGATTTTCCCACCTCTCAGTTGAAGTAATGGAATCGGTGGCTTCATCGCAAAGCCCGCCACAATGGAGGACACACGGAACAGTGGACATTGTCATAAACTATGTTCTCTATTCACATAGCGAACCGCCAGCACCACGGCATCACACATCGCGCTGTCTCGTACGTTCGTATCATTCCCTGGAAAAACGAAGCAGTTCCAGATATGTGTAATATGAAATTATACAAAAAAGAGAACAATTTATTAACCAGAAAGGCAAGTGTACTTCATTAAAAGAAATCAAGTTTTGCTTAACAAGTGATTTGTACCCTCGTTAAACAATCCAGCCAATATGGCCCTCATCCCAAAAGAAGCTCACTTCTCGAACCATTCATTATTCATCATGTCCGGCAGCGAGGTTCTCGCTCCCTTTATATTAGTTGGGTCCCGGACTTCGATTCCTGAACCATTGTATATTACCTTGAAGATGACCCTTGAATAACCTTGACTTTACCACGTGACCTTGACCTTAGTTCGATCTGTCATCTTCATAAATTGCATTAGCGCATCGATTTAGCCGAAATAAAGTGTCTTGGTCGACGTACATGCTACTAGGTGAGCTGATTATGTCATAACATCAAACTGGTATCAGAATGGGAATCCTCTTGGTCGAAGTACCCGAAAAAGTGTCCTCATACATATTTCTAGGTGCTCTGGGTCAAAAATTTCGTTTTCGTTCTGCCAGATGGCGGCCATCTTGGATTTATGGGAAAAAGTATGTCATAACGTCAAACTGGTGTCAGAATCGGAATCCTCATTGTCGAAGTACCCGAAAAAGTGTCTTTATACATGATTTTTGGCGCTTTAGTTCAAAAATAAAATTGTTGAGATTTGGGACTTGGCCCTCTGGCGGAAAATGCCAGCATTTTTAGAGGGACCGGGGGCTACATTTTTTTAAATGATCCATAGAAGTCAAATCAATCGTCAAACCTTAGTAGCCAGAGAATGGTCACAAAACTGCCATTCTATACCCTACTACTACTTTTTAAATGTTACACTCGTTCAGCTGGCGTGTTTGTATATATTTTATATTATGCACAGGAGGTATACCATATATTAAATGGAACGGACGGACGGACGGACGGACGGACGGACGGACGGACGGACGGACGGACGGACGGACGGACGGACGGACGGACGGACGGACGGACGGACGGACGGACGGACGGACGGACGGACGGACGGACGGACGGACGGACGGACGGACGGACGGACGGACGGACGGACGGACGGACGGACGGACGGACGGACGGACGGACGGACGGACGGACGGACGGACGGACGGACGGACGGACGGACGGACGGACGGACGGACGGACGGACGGACGGACGGACGGACGGACGGACGGACGGACGGACGGACGGACGGACGGACGGACGGACGGACGGACGGACGGACGGACGGACGGACGGACGGACGGACGGACGGACGGACGGACGGACGGACGGACGGACGGACGGACGACGACGGACGGACGGACGGACGGACGGAGACGGACGGACGGACGGACGGACGGACGGACGGACGGACGGACGGACGGACGGACGGACGGACGGACGGACGGACGGACGGACGGACGGACGGACGGACGGACGGACGGACGGACGGACGGACGGACGGACGGACGGACGGACGGACGGACGGACGGACGGACGGACGGACGGACGGACGGACGGACGGACGGACGGACGGACGGACGGACGGACGGACGGACGGACGGACGGACGGACGGACGGACGGACGGACGGACGGACGGACGGACGGACGGACGGACGGACGGACGGAGAGGTTTATGGAGGTTGACCATCGGAGAATGGAAAACGGGGCTGATTATCCCAGTACGACAAAGAAAGAGAGATGGCCGACTTGGAAAATACAGAGTCATTATTTGCTAAGCCATTATATTGAAGTAGCTAGAACTAATCCTGGATGACAGAATCAGAATAAAAGTCAAATCAGTTCTAAACATGAGCATATAGACAGTAGTTCATATTGATGTATGAAAAGTCATGGGGTAGTCGCAGCGTGGATAATTTTTTTCCGGCGGCGTCGAGAAGAACAATCTACCAGCGTGTAAAGTGTAGTGCATTGAGCAATCCCTATGACTGGATTCTCTATGATGTCACGTCATTGCAGGGTAATCTGGCATTGTAACATAATGGGAAAACGTTAAATGGATCAATAAAAATGCAAATTAATACGTAATTTTATACAAAACTGTTGACTGATAACATAATTGAATGATTCATTAACGGTAGCGGTCCCAGATTCGACCCGGGCCAGGATTCGCCTTTGTTACTAACGTAGTTTCCGTTAGTAATACATCAAGTATTGAAATCATATTGTTATTACGCACATCTTTAATAAAAAAAGGATTAACTTATGTGATAATTTTCACTCACTCGAACGTGTTGTATTATTTAAAGCGTTGTTTTTCGCCAGTCGAGGTTATAATTTATGCAGATTGTTGACGACGAAGACGCCACATCGGACCAGTTCAGTATTTCTGGATAGGGAAGCCGATGAACACCCTTGCACCCATTGTTTCCCGCAGCCAGTTGTTCCAAGGATAACCAGGAACACTTCTAAGCAGCCATATTTTACAAGTGTCGGACGAGAAACAGATCGAGAGTGTGGCTGTATCCGTCATAGCTGGCTGGCGACAAGTCCGGCTGACTATTTGAGACGTGTCACAGCGGAATTACTTCACCCAGCTAGAGCATCACATCGGCAGTGCAGTGAACACACAAGACGACAGGGACACGTGTGCTTTTCGATCGTCTTATAACTTCCCCTTGCCCATAATGGTTTGGCCCGATTATGGTGACAACTGCCAAAATTTTTATTATCTAGCAGCTTATAAAGTATCGTATAGTTTATTTTTATAACTTGTTTCAATGCTATCTAATAAAGCGATCGTATCATCTTTGATAATTTGAATTTCCGTTGGGAGTAGTTAAACGCACTAACTTTGCAAACATTTTCATAACTGATCTTTTTTAAGTTTATTTTGTGTAAAATAAAGTAGTTGTAATAACAAGTGTGCACATACGGGCGGCGCTGTCTTGTGAAGAGAGCTGAGCCGTATCTTCAACATGACACGACTTCGAAATGGGACCTGTTGATATTTTTCGCGGCGACGTTCTCAATATCTCGGTCGTCGGAAATTGCCATCGGAAGACAAGACGGGGGCGCCGCAATGGAGGGGAGGTGGTAGTGTTTGGATACCTGTTTGCGACGACGTTCACAATTGAAGAATGTTCATGGCGGAACGTCTATTTGTGGTGGGAGCACTTCACCTTCGAAGCGTATAGGGTATATGTTATGCTAATGAAATCATTGCGAGGCACAAATGCGATGATCTATCTATATGTGTACGGTGTAGGCCTGTGAACCCAAATATATCCGTCAATGGCCTCGATTACCCAGGCTCCGTGAGGTGGCAGCACGTTTCAGCTCCTCAACTCTGCCTGGGAAATTAATGGGCTGCAGTTTCGACCGCCAAAACCCAGATTAGGGTAGAGATGCTGATTAGTTCTCAGGCCGAATTTGAAACACCAAATTATATAAGTTTACCTTTTTACAAGATAATATTGTATTATAAAATATATTCAAAATTCAACGTACATTAACGCAAAACTAATTAAAACGAAAAATGTGTAGTTGTTTATGAAATCGGAATTACGGCAGGATTAGCCAGTATCCGTGAGGTGGCAGCATTGTTTAGCCCATACGGATAGCATTCAAACGCCGGTAAAATCACCAGACTGTCTTCTCAGCGTAATTTCGCAGCCGACCGACAGTCGGTTAAGCGAGATATCGAATAATCCGTCCAAAGATGCATAACCGTCCAAAGATGCACCAAGTAGTCATGCTCGTTATTATGTCAAGCGTACATCTTTGTTGCACTAGTCACAAATAACTGCAGTCGTTGTTCTTTCAACTCCATTGATCCGATGGTTCTCTCACAATCTCCCCGAAATATTGTATTACTACCAGGCATGGTGTTTTCTTAGACTTTGCGGTGTTAATTATGACGATTGGATAAGGATTCACGGTGAAATATCATACTGCTTAATATGTACATACATCTCAACGGGTCGAATTTTAGCAAAACTCAATATAGGTTGCGTGAAGATCTACACCTGTATAATTTTTGTCTCGATGCATTTTGGGAGTCGTCATTTCGCTCGTGTCATTTTTTCAGTTTTATTACTTAACAAAATGATACATCGAATGACGAAAAAGACACCGTCAACAATCAACCAGTCATTTAGATTGGATATGAAACATCTGGTTAAAATAACTGACAGTTGAAGACGGCGGGTAAGCCATGGAAGGAATCTGCAAGCCGGCGAACCTCCAACCCCTTTCGGGGAGGAGGAAGTCTGATTTCCCAGTGCTTCAACAGCGAAAGGAGTTTACTCTCCTCCCGACCATGGTTACCGAAAATAAATTACACTGATCTACACCGTATAACACATTTGACGTCCGATAATTGTGAATAAAGTCACTGTAACGTCAGTTCGGCAGCCGCTTCATCAACTTGAATTGAATCCGACGTCTCTTCCCTTGCGACCGACGTTCAATATGAAAGCCTCTTCGAGTTCCAATCCGATGGCCGTATAACGCGGGCCGTATAGTTTGCAGGGCCTATAGTCCACCTCTCGATGACATCGTGGCCGTTTACTACAACAATATTGAAGTGGTTTAATAGTAAGGGTATCAATAACGAGCAGCTATAGACGGCGAGGAAGAAAACGACAAAAGAATTAAGAAAACTGACCTGCAGCGGATCCACTTCACCTTCATATATATATCACGCCCTTCTCGTTGTCTCGTTGTTGGGCGGAAACCGCAATCACGTGACCACTAATTGTGATAATCCGCAGTTGCGCAATGCGCAACTTCCTGACAAAGCAGTGACCTTTTGCGCCAGCGTCAATTCATATATTTCTTATGCGTGGATGTTCGCGGGTGCGTTCGCGTATTTCTGTGTGTATTCGTGTTATTTTAAAACATTAACCTTTTACCCTTGAAGGTGGACTTTCGGGACATTATCCGCCAGGGAAAATATAGAAAACAAATTGAGAGTGTACGTGCTTTTATGAGAGAGTGCGCGTGAATGTGCGCGCCCGCAATTGTTTCCACGTGTACATTCGAATAAAAACGGGTTAACGGGAGAAAACACTTGCTTTCGCCACAGGCGTCTATTACAACGTTGTCTTCATATCCTAAAATGGTTCAGAACGTGCCCAGAAATGGCCACTGTATACATAACATGCACTGACAAAGGTGCCGTAGAAAATTCGTGAAATGAGAACACCATATTTTCCACGAACCCACTTTCCTTCCTGTCACCCCTTAATTTATGTTAAAACACGAGAGTTATTGGTCGTGATAATATCATCAATACAAATCACATCTGTATCACTACGCCTGGAAGAACCGCAGTGTCCTCGGACTTACACTAGTTTGACAGCTGAAATATCCCACTGGTTCAACAAAAACGTAACTTCTAGTGACATAGCACGACACGACACGACACACGACACACGACACACGACACGACACAACACAACACAACACAACACAACACAACACAACACAACACAACACAACACAACACAACACAACACAACACAACACAACACAACACAACACAACACAACACAACACATCACCAATCCTCACAGACGTTCAAACAACGTGCATCTCCTGTCGTCTTCCGAACGAACAGAAAATAGAAACATGGTCATATGAAAGAAAATAATGTTCCAACATGCAACGCCGAAAGAAATGGAAATTTTCTCATGTAGTCTTATAAGTTTTAACTATCTGCGATCCATAATAATATACGGTGGTGAATACAACGATGAGTTCAATATACGAATTGCTCAGGTTAAAAGAACTTTCCACAACATGAAAAAAGCATCTTTAAAAAAATGTCTTGAAGTCGGAACGCGTGCATTACAATGCTACATCAATGACACAAAATACGTACATCAGACTTGTTGGTGTCTCTCTATCTCTCTCGATCTGTCTCTCTATCCCCTAGCTCTCTCTCCCCTCTGAATCTCTCTCTCCCTATCTCTTTCATGACTAAGCCTTATACGGATAGAATAGGCGGAGCCCAAACTAGAAACTGGTTGATATAATTCAATAACAGTGCTCATAAAATGACATTATTTTTATAATCAGCGATTATAAAAAATACTTACACGTGATTCCGGTAGGTGACCGTAAATAACACAGTGCCGCCACCTTGCGTATTGTCTAGAATGAATTCGTCGATTGAGAAATGAGTCGTGTTGTAAACAAGTACAAGTCGTGCCTACAAACCGGCTATTTTCAGCACAAACATGCACGACGGCGTGACGAAACCATGACGTCTAGTCACGAAATATTTCTATGTCAGCGTGACACTCCATTCGCAAACGTCGGAGAGACGTTTCTGTCCGCCAATCTATAGATTTACAGACGATGACCGAAGGACAGACCCGACCCGACAAAGGCGAAGCCGAAGGCAAGGGGTGCCGTTCAGAAGTGACAGTTCGCAAGTTTGAAGAGGCGCTTCGAAGACAAAGAGGACAGAGTGAATATCGAGAGGCGTTGGCTGAGTGATAATGTAAGTGTGGCGTAACTTCCGTAACCACTTTGGCCGTTGCGGTCGACTTATCGCTATGTCACCAGCATCAACATCCAGACTGATGGACTGCTGATTAATCACGTAGACGTAGACGTGTTTTATCAGCCGGTATCATTCTCGTATGCCCAGTTTAATATCCACTGCCACTCGTTTATGTTAAGATTTAGCATTTAAGTTATAGAAACTTCTTTTTGACATAGTCTATGACATAGACTATGTCTATGATTCGGGACGGCTTAGGCTATATACATGTCATAAATTTATTATTACATTTGTATATGTTATTTTCACCCTTAAATCTTAACATAAATCAGTGTTTACATTCTTTGACTGTCTTTGTGGAACATTTCAAGTCATTTGCTATTTTATACGTTACTTAATATCTTTTTTTGACTTATCATCAACAGTTTTGGGGTAATAAATGACTTGGGACGTAATCGACTTGGGACATATAAGTCACACAGTGTTTATAACTCATTGGGACATAAAATTAATAGGTTACTATTTGATATGATGTGACAGTCAAATAATTAATGACCAGTACCGGGCATGTAGCTGACCATTATTGTCATTGGTTTTCAGAGTTGCCCTTCTTTAGAAGTGAGTCAAATACACGTTACATATTTGCCCCCTGTGTGGGATCTTTACTTCCCTTGGCATAGACAGTTATTAGACACCATATAGAAGGGACCACCGGCTTTTAGTGTCTCTTCTGAAAGACACAGGCAATGTGAGGTGAAAAAAATGTCTAAATTTCATAATGGCTGGGATTGAACCACTGTCTCCTCGATTGATAGTTCGGCGCTTTACCACATGGCCACCACTCTTCATGCCCTACCAGATGACCACCACTCCTCATGCCCTAATCTCACCCCCCTTTTAGTTTACTGTATCATAATTGTTTAATAATTTTTGCATCACTGCCAAGCTGTGTAAGTAGTAAGTATTAGTGCGGGCAAAGTGAACAGACAAACACCATATTTAAGCAGTTTACATGTAAGCAATGTAGCCTTTGTTATTGTTGGCTGCCTATAGACTCTTAAATTTAATTATTTAATTATTTACCTTGAGTTATAACTTATGCTAAAAGTAATAATAATAATACACTTTATTTATACACTAAAAAGCAAAAGTACAAACTCTGTTCAGTAGTGTTGACAACATTAAAACATTATAAGAAATAAATAGAATAAAAGTAAGACATGTGAGTATGTATATCTAAATCAATGTTGTATGGAAACTGAACTAGAACAATTAAAATTAAACAGAGATGGCAGAATAAATAAATGTATAATAATATACATAGTAGTTAATTATTAATACATGACACCAGCAATACAATATTTGTGTAAGCTGTGATTAATAATAAAAATAAAATGTTAACTTGTAAACTATTCATTAATAAATAATTAAAATGACATGCTAGTTGAGTTAATTAAAAATAAATAAATATATAAAATGGTGAAAGGTATAGAAAAACTAAACATTAAATGCAATCTTGAAATAATAAGTCTTAAGACGTGCTTTAAATTTGTTCATGCATTCTGTGGTAGTGCAGCCAGAGCTGCCACCCACCCCTAAAAATGGAACATTCCATATGAGATAAATATTGCAATCTTTATAATAGGAATGGGGTCCATCCCATATTTTTCCATGTCCAAGGTAGCAACTCCCAATCCCAGCCGTGGCAATTATAGGACATATTGCCAGGGATGTACTCAGAGGCTACATATCTTAGGAAATGTATATGGGTTATTACTTTGACCTTGCCCAAGAAGGAGACCTATGTGAATTTAAGATTAAGCCATGATGTATTTCTAGATACAGGTGTATATAGAAGTAGATGCACTCCGTAACCTAGGGCGTTTGGCATGTAAATGTGATAATGTGACAATCTTCAACCAAAAATCATTACTTTGTAACTTATCAGGAAGTGAGTGATGAAATTTTTTCATACATTGATTAATTTGAAGTTTTTAAATACATGTGTATTTGTCAAATTGTAAAAGAGGAATATTTTTTTACAATGACAACTTAATTTTTATGACTTAATTGTATCCTTTAGAAACATTTACTAGATAACCAGGAGGAATGTTTGAAGCAAAACGTAGCTCTACACTTGCAGTTGGTTGGTCACTGAGACTTGAACAAGAAAAACAAGTTTAGTCTGTAGTCTGTACACAGGCCAGGCTCCAGGCTCCAGGCTCCAGGCTCTACTAGCTGAAGGGACAGTGAACTTTATCCCTAGTAATTTGAGCCACACTAATCCAATTGTTTCAGCAGAATCTCTGTGACCAGGTCCAATAGACCAACCAGGGGTGTTCATGTGTTTAATTAAATATTTTATCACTTTTACCATTTAATACAACATTAGTTTCGAAACACTCGACATTAATTATGGCCAAATAAAGACCAAACAGTCTTGACCAATATTGAGCTTAACTTTGTTTTCGTGTGAGAAAATATTAAAATCACTTCCCATTAACCCTCCAATGCATCTCCACATGAGAAGGTCCCCTATGTGTAAAACACGTTCTTCCCAGCAATTGGTGGTCAGCCAGACGTTTGAAACAAGCCCACGTGGGCAGTTGACTGTGTATATTGAGTGATAGTTAGCCAGGTACAGGGCCAGAAGCAAAAGGATATTCACAGCCGGTAGGTGTTCAGGTTAACTGCTGTTGCCAGGTCAGATGTTTTATGTAAAATTTTACAAATTGCAATAGCCTTGGGAAAATGCACAGATGGTGTGGTGTACTTCACTTTGTAGGCTTCAGGCAACTAGTGTCAGTTAACATATGGACAGTGACAAGTCCAGAAACTTTGTTGTGTCAATATTATAAAACTGTGTGTTTGTAGCCCCAACCCTCCCCAGTCAGTTTTGCATGTTTGGGAGTGAAATTGTGTGTGTCACTTAGCGGGTCCACAAGGGTGGTTCATGAGTTCAGACGTTTTCAAAATTCACCGAGGGATTGGAGAACTTCAGAGGAATCAGTAATTCAGAATTCGAAAGAGTGGAGGTCTAGCTGTGGAATTTCATGTTTTTCCACAATTTTGTAAAGATAATTATGTCATCTACAAATCTGTCATTAGATGAGAGATACATTCTGTAAAAAAAATTGTAGGGTTTATTAAAAATTATTTTTTAAATGTGGCATTGACAAACCCATTGACAAAAGTATTTAATATACAATATAACACACCTACAACCCTAGGCAAGGCTAGCTATGTAGATGTTTTAACTAAACTATAGATAACCAAGTAAGTTATTTACAACTGGACATATCCTGTTATTTACCTTATCAAAGATTAAATTAATAATGTAAACAATTAGTACACCTGTATTTACTTTAGTAAACTGTATGCAATACAGTTTGAAAATTATGCAAAAAAATTTAAAAATTTTATACTGTCACTATTATAATATTTAAACTCAGAGATTATTGTAAAATTTGCATTTTACATGACTGATTTTTGAGACACTTATTTACTAATTAACTTAGTGTTATCTCAGTAAATGTAGAATAAAACTGTATATCATACAAATTTATGTAAATGATTATTTTATGGTTCACACAGTGTACATTGACACTAACAGAGGATAACATTTAAATTATTAATGCTGTGTCAGAATAGCTTGAAACAGACTCAGACAGTGACAGTGACTGAAATAGCACCCAGACTCAGAGAGTGTTTTCATGATACTATTTACTTGTTTTACAAAATAATTATATCTAACAAGATTTTATTAATCATTAAATATCAAACTATTTTTCCTACAGTAGATAATGAGTGCATTTTCAAAAAAGTCTGTTGTTCTGCATATAATTGTTCAGTGTCCAATCCTAACACACACAGTCATCACAATAACTGAAGTATTGAAAATCAGCCAGGTTGGTATCTAATATGAGTCTCCTATTTTTAAGAGATATTTGCCTTTGCCATTGAAATGGTATAAAACTGCCGTTGATTAAGGCATGTTAAAATACACAAAATATAAGTTAAAGTTTAAACAGTTATTTCTATCTCCTTAACATTTAATTAATTACTGTGTTGTTCTGTGTATATGTCAGTTATGCACCATCATTTTCCCACTCATGTGTGGCTCTGTATATGGCACTGAGGTTGTACACCATAGGCCAGGCTGTTCAACCTGAGTTCTGTCAAGGCCGTGACAAAAATGGCAAAGACAGCTTTCATTGACTTCCTGTCGACATCACGTAAAACCGCAATGGCCATCCATCAAACTACTCCAGATGTAAAATCTCCAGAGAAACGATTGACTTTGTGTGGGATGTCGTGTTTTCTGACCAGGGCTTTATGCTGGATGGAATTTTTGCCAGTCACATATTTTTTGGTGGACACATGGATGTTAACTGGTAAGCAAATTGAGAAACTTGAAATGTGTTTTATGACCTAAAATGGACTACAAACACACATGTGACAACATTTACACTCATTTGTTAAGGCAACTGACAATATCTATGATTTTAAATACCTTTTAATTTGCTCCTTAATTTTTTTACCTGTCCATCACCCGTCCACTCATATTTCTACCCATCCACAATGGGTTTTACCCATCCAAATGACGGGTGGACTGGTCTCTGCATAAAGCTATGTTCCTGACAACTATCGGCTAGTAACAAGTATTCAATGCTCAATCCAGACCTCTGTAAGTGGACAGTCCTTAATGCTCTGTTTGCATTTGATGCCAGATGCAGACAATTACAAATCTGCAGATGGATGCCAACAAGAACCTAGAGGGCGCCACAAAGAAGGGCGGTCATGTCTCACCAGATGGCGCCAGTAGCAAGATGATGAGGGTTGTGTTTGTGTCCCTCCTGTTGGATCTGGTGGCCTTCGCAATGATCCTTCCGCTGTTTCCTGTCTTGTTGGACTACTATGGACGCATAGATCAGGTACTGTGACATTTTGTTTACGTTTCTCGGTATCAGCTTCTCCTGGTGCCAGGCAGAGTGGTTAGAAGTTGAGACAGGCTCTGAATTGTATTGTAAGGTTCGTAGTTGGACGCGTCTTGTTGCTGGTTCGAAGTTTGAATAACTTGGTTCACACCACCTTGCTTCAGTTCAATTACCAGCTGTTCCACTTAGTATTTGTAAAAACTGTATCGTCCAATTGTGCATTTATCAATTAATAAGACAACCACCCTCAGACCTATTGACAAACTAAGGAGCCGTCTGGGTGCTTGGACAAACAGTTTTACTGAGGAAAGTCATATGTATAATACACACACGTGCATGCACACACACATACACACACGTGCGCGCGCGCACACATATTTACATGCATGTATACATACATGCAAAAGTCATACATGCATGCTTGCTTGCATGCATGCATGTATATCACTACTCAGTAAGACGTTTCCATAATTTTTACATATTATATATGTATATGTGTGTTTGTGTGTTTGAGTACATGTGTATATATAATTATCTACAATGATATCATATAAAATTTATGGCCCCGAGCCCAAATGGGTTGGAGCTCCCAATCTACTCGTACTCGTTTTTGTCTTTTGAAAGTTTTCGTCATGCTCTACAGCCTCGGATACAGCTAATCAAAGTGGGGCGTGGAGCATGCACCACTTGTGTTTTACATCACATGGTGTGTGCACCACTTGTGTTTTACATCACATGGTGTGTGCACCACTTGTGTTTTACATCACATGGTGTCGTGCACCACTTGTGTTTTACAACACATGGTGTGTGCACCACTTGTGTTTTACATCACATGGTGTGTGCACCACTTGTGTTTTACATCACATGGTGTGTGCACCACTTGTGTTTTACAATCACATGGTGTGTGCACCACTTGTGTTTTACATCACATGGTGTGTGCACCACTTGTGTTTTACAACACATGGTGTGTGCACCACTTGTGTTTTACATCACATGGTGTGTGCACCACTTGTGTTTTACATCACATGGTGTGTGCACCACTTGTGTTTTACAACACATGGTGTGTGCACCACTTGTGTTTTACAACACATGGTGTGTGCACCACTTGTGTTTTACAACACATGGTGTGTGCACCACTTGTGTTTTACATCACTGGTGTGTGCACCACTTGTGTTTTACATCACATGGTGTGTGCACCACTTGTGTTTTACATCACATGGTGTGTGCACCACTTGTGTTTTACAACACATGGTGTGTGCACCACTTGTGTTTTACAACACATGGTGTGTGCACCACTTGTGTTTTACAACACATGGTGTGTGCACCACTTGTGTTTTACAACACATGGTGTGTGCACCACTTGTGTTTTACAACACATGGGTGTGCACCACTTGTGTTTTACACACTGGTGTGTGCCCACTTGTGTTTTACACACATGGTGTGTGCACCACTTGTGTTTTACAACATGGTGGTGCCACTTGTGTTTTACACCATGGTGTGTGCACCACTTGTGTTTTACACACTGGTGGTGCCCACTTGTGTTTTACATCACTGTGTGTGCACCACTTGTGTTTTACACACTTGTGTGCACCACTTGTGTTTTACATCACTGGTGTGTGCACCACTTGTGTTTTACACACATGGTGTGTGCACCACTTGTGTTTTACATCACATGGTGTGTGCACCACTTGTGTTTTACATCACATGGTGCGTGCACCACTTGTGTTTTACATCACATGGTGTGTGCACCACTTGTGTTTTACAACACATGGTGTGTGCACCACTTGTGTTTTACAACACATGGTGTGTGCACCACTTGTGTTTTACAACACATGGTGTGTGCACCACTTGTGTTTTACAACACATGGGCGTGTGTTTTACAACACATGGTGTGTGCACCACATGGGTGTTGTGTTTACATTTTCACATTTTTGTGGTGCACCACTTGTGTTTTACATCACTGGTGTGTGCACCACTGTGTGGTGTGTGCACTACAGTACACATGGTGCTGTGCACCACTTGTGTTTTCCACATGGTGGTGCCCACACACCCATGGTGCATGCGCCACTTGGGGCATGCTGCACAGCTTCTTGTGTGCACCACATGGGGCTTGCACCACATAGGGGGAGGCACCAGTCATGCTATGCACCACTGACAATTCTGCTACTCTCTAGTTGTTGCAAACTATTTCCTCATTACACAAACGTGATCGATGTGCATTTCAGATCTTCAAAAGCATTATTAATGTGATAATAATGATACACTAGTGTTGTAATGATGTACAAGGGGCATGGAGACCGAATGTTTTTGTTTTGTGTACACTACTTAGTGTTCAGTTACGCCCATGGCAGTGTTTTGATCTTATGTCTTGTTCCTACTTGTGGAGACATTTGTGATTGATTATTCCAGGGAGGCCTGTACGGCACCCTACAGACCTCAGTCAACGGCTTCCGAGCCATGGTCGGTGCCCCGGACACACCCAAGTGGAACGCTGTCTTATTTGGAGGTGAGCATTTTAATCTGACTGGATTTCAGTGGCTAGGGCATTACACTCTCACTTGACAGGACCTGGGTTTGAATCCTAGGCTGGCATAGTATGATACTGAATCTTGGGCAAGTTTGTTCTCTCTAGGGTGCTTCAGGTTACAGAGCTGTATGAATGAATACCGGCTGTTGACAGTGGTGGATATATGTATATTATTTGTCATTGTGCATTAATTACGGTGTGGATGAATTCTTCCCAGCAAAGTCGAGATGGTTTTTGATTGTATAGCTGTGCCAGAGAGTAGGGTCCATTTGGAAGAAAACTAATTGGGGGAAATTAGATTCATTCTCCACAGCAAACACAGCATGTGGACTAATTCTGCTCTTTACATATGTTCAACTGTGTCTGAAAATGTGTGGTTACCTGGGTAATTTCTTATATAAAAAATCAGTTGCAATTCACTGACGTGTTCTAACTGTTCTTTCCAGCAGAAACAACTGAGACTGGGCCTATACACACACACCCCTGTAACTATTTTAGCAAATCCGCCATTTGAAGACATGTCAATGTATTAATGCAAGTTGTTGGCCTTTCCTATTTGTTTGGAAGAGGGGTGTCTGTCTGCATGGTGAATGACAGAAGGAAGACAACCAGAAACTGGTGTCAACATCATCCCTGATGACAAGACAGAAAACAGCATCAATAGCAAATTAGCTTGTCAATGATAGCATAGTTGCGAAGTGGCTAGAGCTTTCTTGACTCTCGACTAAGAGAACCTGGGTTTGAATCCTGTGCGCTTGTGTCAAATTTGTTAACTTTACATTGCTCAACGTTCACTCATCTGTATGAAAGGTACACCAGGCTATAGACTCTGGTGGATATTTGTGTGTGTATTTCAGCATGGCTGGATGCTTCAAGAGAAGACGAGATGGTGTTCGTTGAACAGGTCTACCACGGAGTACTGTGTATAACATTTTGAGCAGTCCAATGGTGTTCGATTGAGCAGGACTGCTAAGGCTTTGAGCTGTCCTGAGGAATGGACTTTTACTTTTTTCTGTTTTCTACAAAGTCGCGTTGTGTGTTGCAGGTCTGATTGGGTCAATGTTCTCGTTCCTTCAGTTCCTGGCTGCGCCACTGATGGGTGCCGCTTCAGACGTCTACGGCAGGAAACCACTCATGATCCTGTCAGCCGTAAGTACCTGCCTGCTGTCTGGTCAACTGGTCACATCACAGAACACTATTTACAACTGGTGTGATATAATATCAAAACAGGTTTGGCATAGACACTACATCAGATGATAACGTTTGAAACCACGACGATGTTGGCAAACTTGGCGAAGAAACTGACCATGACAGTGGGAGTATTTTTTATCGAAACTTGGACTCCAGTCATGGTGAAAGTGACATTGTGAACCCTTAGGAAGAGCAGGGTGATGTGTTATCAGAGTTATGTTATGTAGTACAGCTCAGATTATGACTGGCACAGGCTGAATGATGATAACATTACCATTGACCATTTGAACAAAACTGGACTTGGCCCGATGCTGTTTAATTATACATACAAAAGTTTAACCATTTCAGTCTTACTCTCATTTCAAGTCAAGGTTTGACGACCAAATATGCATTTTTTTTAATAGGAATGTATAGGGATATATTTTCGGAACGTAAAATAATCAGTGAGTAACATGAGAGCTGTACTATTTTACATTGACAACACGGTATGCTGCTCTTCCTGTGGGTTCAAGCTCTCAGTTTCATCATTACATTTGGATGCCAGGTCCAAATAACGAACAAAAATACTCCCGCTGTCACGGTCAGTTTTGTTGCTAACTTCGCCAACATTGTCGTACTTTCAAACGTCATCATCCGATATGTACTGTAGTTTCTATTTTCTATTAAATAAACCATCCTATGATGGCAAATCTCTGGTTGAAAAACTGCCCTCTGCAATTGTGGCCACTGTAGATTTGGATGATCCATCTTCAAACATCAAGAAAATCTACATAAACTATTATTGGGCGGTAATAAACTGAAACAAATGGATAGTTTATTCAGCTGGATAATTATGAGTTAAAACACTTTGAAGGGCAAAGATTGCCAAAGTCTGAATAGGGGGCTGCTGAAGAGAAGTGTCGCGAGGGGTGCAGCAGCTAGAAAATGGTAAAGTTGTGTTGTATTAGGTCTTGTGCTTGGTTTATTTTACTTCAGCAGGGCTACTTAAACACAACCCTATTTTGCAGATGCTCTATAGGTTTTAGCCATGTTTGGGGGTCCAGTTGTTTTTTGCAATTTTAGTAACAACCTGATAAAATTGCACCATAATGAAGCTAGACAAAGTATGGGATTGATCAACTACATTCATCAAATGACTATAAATGTATGCCATGATGGGCTTGACGTCAATCTTCCATATCTCTCATGTGATGAGAACAAGATACGCCCAAGCAGATGCTCCAAATATTTTCTGGAAAATACACAACGGCTGAGCACCTTCATTATGGAAATGTTTTGTGTTAAAACATGTTTTTACTAACCTGTTTTCTTGTATTTTTGTGTTAAAATGACCAGTTTGTTTACCTGTCTGAGACGTGAAGCTTTTGTTATGTAAACAAAGTATCTGAAGCCGTTAATGCAAGATTAGTTGAGATTTCAGTAGCACAAATATTGTTGTGCTCTGAATAATACTGACAGGAATGTTCAGAAAAGTGCCCACAGTAATACAGGTGCATAGCGGTGCAGCAACTAGACCTTTGGATTCAACTAAGAGAAGCCAAGTTCGAATCCTTGGGCACGTTTTTTACTCTACATTGCTCCATGCTGTATGAATGAGTACCTGGCTATAGACAGTAGTGAATAGTTGTGTGTGAATTGTCTTTGTGCATTACTTTCAGCATGGATGGATGTTTCCCAGAGACACTAAGGTGGTGTTTAGTTGGACAGGTCTACCAGAGACACTTAGATGGTGTTTATTTGGAAGGTCTACCAGAGACACTTAGATGGTGTTTAGTTGGAAGGTCTACCAGAGACACTTAGATGGTGTTAAGTTGGACAGGTCTACCAGAGACACTTACATGGTGTTTAGTTGGACAGGTCTACCAGAGACACTTACATGGTGTTTAGTTGGACAGATCTACCAGGGACACTCAGATGGTGTTTAGTTGGACAGGTCTACCAGAGACACTTACATGGTGTTTAGTTGGACAGGTCTACCAGAGACACTTACATGGTGTTTAGTTGGACAGATCTACCAGAGACACTTAGATGGTGTTTAGTTGGACAGGTCTACCAGAGACACTTAGATGGTGTTTAGTTGGACAGGTCTACCAGAGACACTTAGATGGTGTTTAGTTGGACAGGTCTACCAGAGACACTTAGATGGTGTTTAGTTGGACAGGTCTACCAGAGACACTTAGATGGTGTTTAGTTGGACAGGTCTACCAGAGACACTTACATGGTGTTTAGTTGGACAGGTCTACCAGGGAGACACTTAGATGGTGTTTAGTTGGACAGGTCTACCAGAGACACTTAGATGGTGTTCAGTTGGACAGGTCTACCAGAGACACTTAGATGGTGTTCAGTTGGACAGGTCTACCAGAGACACTTAGATGGTGTTTAGTTGGACAGGTCTACCAGAGACACTTAGATGGTGTTTAGTTGGACAGGTCTACTAGAGACACTTAGATGGTGTTTATTTGGAAGGTCTACCAGAGACACTTAGATGGTGTTTAGTTGGACAGGTCTACCAGAGACACTTAGATGGTGTTTAGTTGGACAGGTCTACCAGAGACACTTAGATGGTGTTTAGTTGGACAGGTCTACCAGAGACACTTAGATGGTGTTTAGTTGGAAGGTCTACCAGAGACACTTACATGGTGTTTAGTTGGACAGGTCTACCAGAGACACTTACATGGTGTTTAGTTGGACAGGTCTACCAGGGAGACACTTAGATGGTGTTTAGTTGGACAGGTCTACCAGAGACACTTAGATGGTGTTCAGTTGGACAGGTCTACCAGGGAGACATTTAGATGGTGTTTAGTTGGACAGGTCTACCAGAGACACTTAGATGGTGTTTAGTTGGACAGGTCTACTAGAGACACTTAGATGGTGTTTATTTGGAAGGTCTACCAGAGACACTTAGATGGTGTTTAGTTGGACAGGTCTACCAGAGACACTTAGATGGTGTTTAGTTGGACAGGCCTACCAGAGACACTTAGATGGTGTTTATTTGGACAGGTCTACCAGAGACACTTAGATGGTGTTTAGTTGGACAGGTCTACCAGAGACACTTAGATGGTTTTTAGTTGGACAGGTCTACCAGGGAGACACTTAGATGGTGTTCAGTTGGACAGGTCTACCAGGGAGACATTTAGATGGTGTTTAGTTGGACAGGTCTACCAGAGACACTTAGATGGTGTTCAGTTGGACAGGTCTACCAGAGACACTTAGATGGTGTTTAGTTGGACAGGTCTACCAGGAGACACTTAGATGGTGTTTAGTTGGACAGGTCTACCAGAGACACTTAGATGGTGTTTAGTTGGACAGGTCTACCAGAGACACTTAGATGGTGTTTAGTTGGACAGGTCTACCAAGGAGACACTTAGATGGTGTTTAGTTGGACAGGTCTACCAGAGACACTTAGATGGTGTTTAGTTGGAAGGTCTACCAGAGACACTTAGGTGGTGTTTAGTTGGACAGGTCTACCAGAGACACTTAGATGGTGTTTAGTTGGACAGGTCTACCAGAGACACTTAGATGGTGTTTAGTTGAACAGGTCTACCAGGGAGACACTTAGATGGTGTTTAGTTGGACAGGTCTACCAGAGACACTTAGATGGTGTTTAGTTGGACAGGTCTACCAGAGACACTTAGATGGTGTTTAGTTGGACAGGTCTACCAGAGACACTTAGATGGTGTTTAGTTGAACAGGTCTACCAGAGACACTTAGATGGTGTTCAGTTGGACAGGTCTACCAGAGACACTTAGATGGTGTTTAGTTGGACAGGTCTACCAGAGACACTTAGATGGTGTTTAGTTGGACAGGTCTACCAGAGACACTTAGATGGTGTTCAGTTGGACAGGTCTACCAGGAGACACTTAGATGGTGTTTAGTTGGACAGGTCTACCAGAGACACTTAGATGGTGTTTAGTTGGACAGGTCTACCAGAGACACTTAGGTGGTGTTTAGTTGGACAGGTCTACCAGAGACACTTAGATGGTGTTTAGTTGGACAGGTCTACCAGAGACACTTAGATGGTGTTTAGTTGGACAGGTCTACCAGAGACACTTAGATGGTGTTTAGTTGGACAGGTCTACCAGAGACACTTAGATGGTGTTCAGTTGAACAGGTCTACCAGAGACACTTAGATGGTGTTCAGTTGAACAGGTCTACCAGAGACACTTAGATGGTGTTCAGTTGGACAGGTCTACCAGAGACACTTAGATGGTGTTTAGTTGGACAGGTCTACCAGAGACACTTAGATGGTGTTTAGTTGGACAGGTCTACCAGAGACACTTAGATGGTGTTTAGTTGGACAGGTCTACCAGAGACACTTAGATGGTGTTTAGTTGAACAGGTCTACCAGAGACACTTAGATGGTGTTCAGTTGGACAGGTCTACCAGAGACACTTAGATGATGTTCAGTTGGACAGGTCTACCAGATACACTTAGATGGTGTTCAGTTGAACAGGACTACCAGAGACACTTAGATGGTGTTCAGTTGAACAGGTCTACCAGAGACACTTAGATGGTGTTCAGTTGGACAGGTCTACCAGAGACACTTAGATGGTGTTTAGTTGAACAGGTCTACCAGAGACACTTAGATGGTGTTTAGTTGAACAGGTCTACCAGAGACACTTAGATGGTGTTCAGTTGGACAGGTCTACCAGAGACACTTAGATGGTGTTTAGTTGGACAGGTCTACCAGAGACACTTAGATGGTGTTTAGTTGAACAGGTCTACCAGAGACACTTAGATGGTGTTTAGTTGAACAGGTCTACCAGAGACACTTAGATGGTGTTTAGTTGGACAGGTCTACCAGAGACACTTAGATGGTGTTTAGTTGAACAGGTCTACCAGAGACACTTAGATGGTGTTTAGTTGAACAGGTCTACCAGGCAGTCGAGTGTAAAGCACATTGAGTGATCTTGTTTATTGGAAGAATTTACCATTTCGTAACAAATTGTCACATTAATGTTACAGGTGGGCATTGCAACATCCTATGCCCTGTGGGCAGTATCTTCCACCTTCACCATCTTTGTGATCGCCCGTGTGATGGCCGGGGTGAGCAAGGGTAACATCTCCCTCAGCACTGCTATTGTCGCTGACGTAGCACCTCCAGAGAAACGTGGAAAAGGAATGGTAGGTTTGGATAGAGATGGGATAGAGATAAAACATTAACATATGGGACCAGCAGCCCTAATATGTTGCTGTTTAAGATAAGAATACTTTATTAATTCCCACAGGGAAATTACAGTTCTGTTTATGTGCTTGTATAAACATGCAAAGGCAAATATCATCAAAAAATTAAATGAAATAAAATCACACTAAAATACAGACATAAACTTTATGAAACGTTATTGAAACATTAAAATCGTATCAAAGTATAAATGAAAAAAATATATTACCAAAAAATTTAATGACATAAAAATCATACTAAAGCACAGACACTATCTTTATAAAACATTATTGAAACAGTATAAATGAAAACAAAATTAATCACCCCTATACACCCTACTTCTACCTATCATCAGGTAAAACACGTGTTTCGCCGTGTATCACAAATGAATCTGCATATCGTGTTTTCTAACCCTTGGCACTCTACAACAAGATGACATCTGTCAGTTTGTTTATCAATCATCTCTGATAATGTGTGTCAAACTTGTTTTGTCTTCTTGTCTTGTAACACGTCACAAGACCACCATTTCTAGTGAACATCGCTGAATTATGAAAGTTTATACAAATTTGTCTGTAGGCCTGCGATGGTCCTTAAATATAATTTTTTTTTAAATAAATGACAATTTCAAATCTGATGCCCCATCATAGTTACCTCGGTAGTTTAGTTGATTAAGAGAAAAGTACCTAGTAGCCCCGGGGGTCTAGTGCCAGTGAAAGGTCACTCATCCCCTCGCATTTTTACTCACCTTGGGCAAGGGGACGGGTGCTAAGTCGGATCCATGGGTATAAGTGTAGATGAAGTAACATACACAAAATCAATTCATGTTTTATCTCAAGAGGACAGGTATATATATATATATACATAGGTATAGAAGGTTGGTTGGTATATACAAGGGGCTTTGTTGTCCAAAAAGCTCCACCCGCAAATGGTAATTTTGCTTCAGAGAATTGTCTTAAGTAGTGATACATTCTGTACTCTGTCCAACCTACAGTAATCACTGTAAGTTATAATGTATTCAGTCATCCCTGATTATTTATGGTAAACTGGATAACACAATAACACAATTCTTTGACATTCCCTACGACTGGGCACAGCACTAGGTAGGAACTTACCATTTATGAGGAAGTTACTTTTGGTGGTTGTGGTATAATTTAATTAGTATATTTGTGCAGTAATTTAGTGTGGCTGAGTACTTTCCAGAGATGTTCTGATGGTTCTGGAGAGAACAAGTCTTCCCAAAAAGTGAATGTCTGTAGCTGGTTGAATATTCCAACCCACTATGTATGATCTTACCATGAACTTACCATTTCCTTTTTTCCTCTGTTGTAGGCACTTATTGGTATTGCATTCTCCATTGGGTTTCTAATAGGGCCCATGATTGGGGCCTACTTCTCTGCCCAGTCGAAGGGCCAAGAGGGTATGTTCTTTGTCGCCCCTGCCCTCTTTGCCCTACTCCTGGCCACACTTGATGTCTTTTTTCTGGTCTTCTTCATGAAAGAAACTCTGCCACTGGAACGACGGGTAGGTGCTTACTATGTGTTGGTGGCCACCTTTTTTTTCCATTAATTTTTTGAAATACATTAAATATATTTTATTTATTCACTAGCCAATTTAAAAAACGATGCTTGGAGAATAAGATATTCACCAATGCTAATATGTTATAAAATTACATTACCCAGTACATTGTTTCAGCATGTCCCTGGTGCCTGCGTTAAGTGGTTATGATTTTCAAATGCCTAAAGAAGTATAGGTACATGTTTTTTCTGACATCCAATGACACAGTTGTAGACGGCATAATTATCTTAGCTAGCCATGATGTAGAACTGTCTGTGTGAGCCGGCAAGGTCACTTGCTAAATTTTAGTCCAATACATGCAAAACTGATGGAGATATAGGTCCACAGAGGCATGTGGGGCGGGCGGCCAGCTGGTTAGCAGACACTGTTTTAAAATATAGATGTTGGTCCTATTGTGGCCAATTATTGTTCTTGTTTTTAAGTAGTACATTTTTGTTAGTTAGTGTACATGTACTCTGCATTTGTGTTGACTGTTCAGACTGTATTCAGTTCAGGTACCATGGACAAATAAATGGTGTATATCATATTCAAATTCCATGTTATTTTACCAATACAAGTTTACCAAAGTGAGGGAAGTGAAGTAATCATGCAATTGTGTTGGTTTAACTACGTCTACAACTCAGTGAAATATACAGTATCTGTCCACTACAAGTAAACATTACATGTGTTTGTAATTTTCAACTGTATTTATTAATTTTGCAGGCTAAGAAGACTGAAAATGTCATCGCTCAGGCCGTCAGCCTCATCAACCCTGTCGCTCTGTTCAAGTTCTCAGCTGTCAGAAGCATCAGTAAGGAGGGTAAGCTTCTGGAAGAGGATGGATACTGGTTGAAAGGCCACGGCTCTTTGTGTTAATACCGAACATATTATCTTAAAGCATTCAAACTATAGTGCCTTAAAAGTCACATATATTTTAATTTTAACTCATTGCTAAATGTATTAGTCAATTTTTCAGTCTTTCTTTAAATGCCTGGAAGTAGCATATTGTTGTAATTAATTGCTAAATCATTTGGTACCATAAATGTGAGGTGCTCAACCAAACAAGTTGCATGTCTTTTAATGAAACTATTTCTAAGTAATCAATATTACAAATGTTTCCCAGAAAAGTCACTGAGGTGTTCAATTGAACAGGCTTGCCAGGGAAATAAAGTGTAAAGCGCTTTGAGTAATACTGAGGATTGGATACTGCGCTATATACAAACTTACCTTACCTATTCCCTTTATTTTATTGCTACTGTGAATACTAACTAGCATTCTCTGACTGACAGTATCTGGTTGTCCCATTAAACACATATAATATTAACAGAAAACGTTGTGATGCAGTTGTAATTTATTTGATAAATTGCCTGTGGAATTATAAGTGAAACAAAGAACTAAAATACAATTTTGATTGATTTGATGTAACCAGACCCATCTCAAATTATCTGTTAAACATCTAGTCATGCTGCACTTAATGCACAAAGACTATCAACCAATGTTTATAGCCAGGTACACATTCATACAGTTGGGTGAACTGGAGCAATGTAGAGTGCACAAACTTGCCCAAGGTTTTACACAGCAGCACAGGATTCGAACTTGGCTTCTGTTAGCCCTAGTCACTCTGTTACCATGGTTCACAACTGCCCACATTTGTTGTTGTTTCAGACGTGGGTGTGCTCCGGCAGGTGGGAGTCGTCTACTTCCTCTACTTGTTCCTCTACTCCGGACTAGAGTTCACTCTCACATTCCTCACCTACAACAGATTCGACTTCAACAGGTGAGCACAGGTCACCTGGCCAACTCTACGTATTCGTGATTTCATTTAAAGGGATGCAGTCGCTTGCTTTCATCATAACATCGTGTTCAGTGGGACTTCAGCCAGTTCGCCTAATCCTCTTTGATCTTGTTGGTTGAAATGAAACTAACTGAAATGAAACTCTTCCATCGTGGTCAAGTCTATTGGTAGCTGTCTTTGTGATTTTATTCCGGGTGGTCTAGAATTCTACAGTTGTTGATCTTTTCCAACCATTTGGGGGGGGTGATGTGATTTCATTGTTTGAACATTTTAATACCTTCAATGCTTTGCCATGTACAGGTCCATGTCCATTTTTGTAAGATCGTGTTTTACCGTAAAACTGTATTATAACTTACCATGCAAATGTGTTTTAATGAACCATTTGTAGTTACTGTTATTGGAGTATCTTGGAAGGAAATATTTTGTTTACATAACATTGAACTGCTTTCCCATGCATGGCTTCGGGTCCAGTTATTAATAAGATGGATGAGAACATCATGCAATACGGATCCATGACGTTTTGGTAATGAACACTTTGGTAATAGACATTTTGGTAACAGACATTTTGGTAACAGGACATCTTGGTAACAGGACATTTTGGTAACTAGACATTTTGGTAACTAGACATTTTGGTAACAAGACATTTCGGTAAAACTACCAGAGACCAGTCTGCCATATCAGGAGGTAACCTGTTAAGATGTCAGTCAGTTAAACCAGTTACAAATTAAGATGGTCCAGACACCAGAAAGGGAACTTGGCTTTTCACCTGCAGTCAAGAATGATGTAAGGTAGTGCTTGCCTCTGAAGGGGCATGGCTTCCACATAGCAGTGGTGGTGGCTAGAGTGTTCAACCACTACAGCCAACCAGTGGCTAGCAGGACACATTCAAATCCAGACATACATAAGGTGAAGCTATACATGTCAACATGGAGTTATCAACGACAACCAGGGAAAAGCAAAGCTTTTGTGGAATGGCTATGCGTATACCAAGCATATAGAGAAAAATGGCATGATAAGGTGGCGTTGTGCATGTCGTGCAAGCAAGCACTGCCCTGCTAGTGCGTACACCGACTTGCTACCAGCAAATCCAGTATTGAAAACAGACCACAACCACTGTCCTGAACCTGTGAAGCTAGAGGTTGACAGATGCCAAACGGATATGAGTATACGTGCTGCTGCAAGTAACGACCCGCCAGCTCGTATTTACGTATTACCAAAATGTTTGTTACCAAAATGCCCTGTTACCAAAATGTCCAGTTACCCAAATGTCCAGTTACCAAAATGTCCTGTTACCAAAATGTCTGTTACCAAAACGTCCGTTACCAAAGTGTCATTTACCGAAATGTCTGGATACCCATGCAATACATCATCATAACACTAGACTTATCAAAGCTTGCTCTTTGGAGATGAATGAAAGCTGAAATTTATTTCGCAACACTGAAGTGTTGAATTTTAAAAGTTGTTGGTGCTTCATTAAGACATACCTGGATGGCATGTGCATTAACATACACGTAGTTAGACTTTGTAGCATACGTTTACAGTAAATACAAGTGGACCATCTTTCTTTAATATAATATATTTGTTGTTGTTCGCTGTTAACCAGATCATTTTATCCATCACATTTATCCATAAAATCCTACTATTATTGGTAATATTATGCATTGATATTTATGTCAGGATTTTGTCAAAACAACTTCAGGATGGTGTTTTGGTGAGAATGATTTACTGACATGCTTATCAACCATTCATAACATTCTGAAAATGTATCCCTGCTTATATACATAGTGAGTCCCTCCATTTTTGCCAAATTACTCCCTTATGCTGTAATGGAAACTTATAAAATTCATCTTGCACATTTTCTGTTTCACATAGCCATATATTACAAATGTTTTATCTAAACACACGTTGCAAACTGCACAATTAATTTTGAAGTTTTAATTATAATCCGCGTGAATAACTTCCTGTTTAAGTAATCCAAAAGAGGGCGCCACAATATTAGTAACTTTGGCTTTCACATTAATCGCCGTGTGGCGCCACTGGACATTCAAATCGAAGCAGTACGCAAGGTTGTGTTAGGGTGTTAATTAGTCTTATAATTGTTTACGTAATACCTGTATGTCATACCTGTTAATTGGTTTGAATAGTGAAGTTATTGTGTTTTGTTGATATCTGATTACTGACACTGAACACTGTAACTTTCCAGCATGGACCAAGGGCGAATGTTCTTTGTGATCGGAGTCACAATGATTATTGTACAAGGTGTGTATGTTGAAATAAAGTCATCGCCTTGTATTTTGTAATGATCATCGATGAAATATATAAACTGATAGTAATTTGATTGTTAACGTATTACTATAGTGGCTGATGTCACAAGCAATATATTGATTTCAGCACTCAAATAATAATGCATTTGTAGAGCTGCAATTTCGTGTTTGCTTGGTGTTAAAAAGAATGTACATCATGGTATTTTGTTAAACTTTTACATTTAGTCAGTTTATGTATGTGTTTTTTTTTTTTATTCTGCGGTTGAATGTTTATTGTTTTATTGTAACAGCATATTAATTACTTAAGTAATACACATATGAGTCTAAAGACAGTTGTTTCTATTTAAAAGTGTTGTTTTTCTTTTTAAATGTGTTTTTTATTTATATGGTTTGATGTCCACTGCCATGCTTCTACACTGTAAAATTGTCTTTTAGGTGGAATTGTCAGAAGATTTCCTCCAGGAAAAGAAGTTAAGTTTGCAATGAGGGTATGTACAGATTTATTGTAATTTATGCTTGTTTCTGCTGTTCGACAAAATTAAATTACGCAAACTTTTTTCTTCAATTCAGTCCAAAATATAATGGGAATGTGACAGGTGAAACATGTGACTTCCGTGACAGCAACAATTTCAAATATGTAGATTGAATGTGCTTCAGCCATTTCCTGGCCTTCCAGGCATGATGCTCAATTTTTTCTCACATGACTGATTTTATCAACGTTTCTTAAATGAAACAAGAAATTAGGAATTAGTAATTGTCTGTTTTTGGAGAATAATAGATTCCTGTGACATAAAAATTTGACTTCCATGATGAATTGTAAAACAAAATGCAATTTTTTTTCAATTCTTAGTACTTTAATAAATTCCCAAACCATGCCACAATAAACCAGTGAAGTCTAAATTACAATAATTATGATGTTCATAATTATTTTCTCAAAATATTCCTGTTCATCTATTTAATATACAAAGTAAATCAATTATAATATATTGCACCAATCACAGTGGTGATGTTTTATTTATATTTTTATTTTTGACTTCTTGAAATAAACAGCTATGATCTCGGATACGTGCAAAACTAGTCTTCATGCTTCAAACAGAGTGTCTTCCTTGACAAATCAGCATGTTATCTGTGACATATTTTGATGTGCATTTTTGCACTACAATAAAGCACTTTATATGCTGCATGCCTTAGTTATTCTAATTGCAGGATATTTACAAATATGAAATAAAACATAATACTTTTGTATCATAACTTCACTGGTTTTGATGGTACATTCACTGTCCAGAAATCTATATCTTTATAGCAAGCGTCACCTGTTTACACCTGGTGGCCTTTGAAAAAATAGTGTGACATATATGTTTACTTGGAACGGCTGCTATAATGTAACCAGCTTTTTACAGGGTGCCATTTTCATATGCGAAATGTCATGTTAGAAAATTGAATAATCTTTGCACTTGATATACACGTATGACCTGTTTGGCATATGTGCTTCATTCCTTCGTGAAGCAAAAACGTCACTGGTGACTCCTTTCCATAGAGCATGGCTCAGTTTTTCTTGTCCAGATGGTTTTCTCATACATCCTCTTTTTGCTACATCTGCTTCCTCTCTGAGTCAGGTGGTTCTCAGCCTTCTAATTTCCTGTTGCACTGAGAGTTCCATAGGTATACCTGCTTGTAATCAGGGATGGAGCAAGCATACTGTGTAATCGTGCATGTGGTAATAGTGGAACATTTTTGAGTAATCGTACTGGCACTCAGTTACATTGGTAAAAAATCCAAGTAATTGTAATTACCAAAGTAATTGTAATGATGGTTACATATCATGATAAAAAATTATACACACTTACTGTTGCAAGCAGAGAGACAAAAATTGCAATACCAGAAATAATCTACACTTGCCTACCCATAGTCTACATAACCTTGCCTGTTCACTATTGCTCCTTGACGTAGCAGTGTTTCTGTTGACGACTTTGAAAATGATCGCTGATCTTTGAACTTGGCTTTTACAGGGATTTAGTACCTTTCGGTATTATTATTGTCACAGTTATGAGGCAGTAATTAATGCTAAATGTCTGAATGTTTCAGGGTCTAGTTGTTCTCATTCCATCCTTCTTGATCATCGGAGTCGCACACTCAAAGAAGCTGCTGTATGTCGGAATTGTCTTGTATTCATTCGGTACGTGACTTTCCATTATTACCAGATTTGTAAAATATGTCATGTTTGAGATTCAGTTCCCATTCCAGAACTCATGTGCTGAGTACAAAATGACATAATTGATGCTACTTAAAAATTAATATCACTGGTAGGATAACGTGATTGTTCTGGTTTGTCTTGTTCACAATATTTTTAAATATAACAGTAATATTAAAATATTAAAATAGTATCAATGAATCATGTACCTATTATGCAGATGAAATTTCTTTGTTACACATTTCTTTCCAATGCAAATACGACGGTGACATACGATGTAGTTTTCATATGTCGCGCACCACACCTCATCTCACTTTCTTGAAATATAACCATAATTGTATCTAGGAATCGTCAACTGTTACCTGTTGTCAACTGCTACCTATTGTGCGGATGAAACATTCTTTGTTAAACATTAAAAATGTGTTCCAGTGCAAACATGACATGACAGTTTTCACATGTCATGCAACACGTCTTGTTTCAGCATCTGCTATAGTAGTACCATGTCTGACGTCACTGGTGTCGTCATACGGGACGCCTGACCAGAAGGGGACAGTGATGGGAATATTCCGGTCCCTGGGAGCGATGGCGCGCGCTCTTGGTCCCGTTCTGGCGTGCACCATCTACTGGTGCTTTGGTGCTCTCACCTGCTACACGCTCGGAGCCATAGCTCTCGTAGTGCCGTGCGTGCTCCTGGCCAGGGTGAAGGTGACGCACACAGACTAAGACACAGACACCGGGAATTCAGCGATTTTGCAAGACTTTCAGCAAGGGTAGTTTAAAAGAAATTGCCTTAATGTCATGACTGAAATTTGATATTCACCTCACTATTTCGTCTGCCGATCAAGAACCTGTGTGTTGTTCCTGTGGTCACGTGATGGGGAGCGAGAGGCTACCAAACACATCTTCCCGATGACGTGCAATAGGTTGACGTGAGATTTTTATCTCACAGTTGTTCCACCGATATTTGTTTTAAATTAAGCATGTTTCAGTGCGGAGTTTAGGGTGGTCTCAGGTGTTTGCAAAGCCCAAAAGTGTGTCGTTTTAGTTTAAGTTACTAGCCTCACCCATCGGTACCATGTGTACGTGTGTAGGTCTTCTGAAAGTAAAGTCAAAAGCAAACGGAATCAACTAACGTTGCTAGCACATTGCCATTGATATCCAAAGTAGCATCGGTGTGCATTAAGATATATTGCATTCCATAGATGGGACCAATAGAAAAAAATTCCACGCGATGTGTCGTGACGAGAAAGCCACTACGCACCAATGCCTATTCGATACGTTTTGGGGAACTTTGCTAACTGATGCAAGCACTCCTTACCTGTCCGTGTTTCTATGAAAAGTTGAGAAGTAGCGTGTGGTGTCTCTCTCTACGTTCCCTCGCTCTTTACAATAAATAGTTCCAGGAACACACGCAAACCAGGTCGTGAATCACGTGATCACTGTTATGATGCTCTGGGAATGTTCACTTTTATTTTTATTTGAATCGCTACACATATCAGATCATGTCTTCGCTTTGTAATCCATCACTGATGACAGATTTAGGCAAATGTGGGCCAATTGTGCGAGGTTCGATTGGCTGTTGGTGAACCAAAGAAAGTAGCAAAGAAACTTAGTATTATTTTATATACGCAAAAAAGAGCTACGTTCAGATGTGTACACATGTTTTAGTTTGTGTACACGTGTTTGAGTAGAGGAGAGTTTGTGTACAGTGCAGTATGTAGTCACTAGTTCATGGTAGACGTGTTACGCGAATACTCTTCAATATAATATGTAGCCAGAGACGCATTTATGCAGCTCAATGATGTGGAACAATGCAGAATGTCCGGACTTGCCCGCCGTGCGAAATGGCAGCAACAGCTTTGGGACACGAAAGCAAGGTTGAGGGTCCGATGCTCTGATAACTACGTCACCGCGTATCGTGCATATTTTACATGTAATTATGTTTGTGTGTAATACTCGTCGCCGGAGTGATATTGTTACAGCAGACAGGTGTGTATTGTGTTTAGCGCGGTTGTGTCTGCTCAAACCCTGCATTTAATGTTTACATTTGGAGTTGTGTAGTGGATGTTTGTGCATGTGTTTTAAATCGCACTCACTGTATGTTTTTTATTAAAGGTTTACGGTTATATAATGTTCGCTCACCGTTTAAGTTGTTATGTTTACTAATCGAGTGTGTGCGTGCGTGAGTACGTGCGTGAGTACATGCGTGTGTGTTAAAACGTTTGACACGATGCGGTAGGCAGATCTTTGCTCCGACATGTGTTTTCATTTCCTGGCCACTAAGTGCTTGCTATCTACAAAATATATCGCATTGCCGTCACTTACCGGATAGCTGGATAAAACCAGGTTGTAGTTACTTGGCTTGTGTGGAGTGTACGACTTAAATTCAGTTTACAAGTGGTAATGCCGCTGTGCTAATGTAGAGAATTGTGTTTTCATTAGTAGACATGTCAGACGTTCAAGTGGACAATGTGCGAAGAGTGATGTTTATCAGGTGTTGACAAGGACCCCCAGGTGATTCAACCCAAGACCTGTCATTACCCTTATAAGGAGGGTGTTTGTAGCTAGGTTGGAACGTGTAGGTTGAAATGGGCCGGTCATGTAGAAAGAATGGGAGATAACAAATATTGGCAAAGAGGTCAGATGCCCGGAAATCGGAGGGGATAGGAGGCGAGGAAGACCGAGAATGCGATGGGAGGACTGTGTAACGAGAGATCTGGGAAGAGTGGGAGGAGAATGGAGAACAATAGCAAAATATAGAAAGAGTTGGACACTGTTGGTAGAGAACGTAGTGAGAGAAAAGTGAGGAAAGAAAAGACGAAGAAAAAGACGACGGTAACCATGGCCAGCCTCAACCCTGACGACAGGGATGCCAAGAGGAGATCGTGTTATGCCCACGGATACGTTTAATATTGTCTCGTAAGAGATAAATAGTTAACCACGAAGGTGTTTGTATGTTAATTTGAACTAGATGCAATTTCCTTGCCTTCCGTGCGGTATTTAACTGCAGAAATAACCAGACAGCATTTGACTTTAAAATGTGACTTCCATGATGAATTGTTCCATCAGTTTAAAACAAAATGCAATTTTTTCAATTCTTTTTACTTTAATAAATACAAAAAAAACAAGCCACAATAAACCAGTGAAGTCTAAATTACAATAATTATGATGATGCAGCACCCCGTACGGTTCGCCGGAATTCTCTTCGAACAAGACAACAGGATTTTTTTATTTCATTGTTAGCAACGATAATATAATGTCGCATATACGAGCAGCTATGGCTATTTCAGAACCAGGAAACATAATGATGTAATTATAGCACCTGTATAATACAATTATGTGCTAACAGCTGATTTAGCAAAGCAATCTGTAAATTACTAGACGACACAACATCGGTTGCAGCGTTACCAATGTAACTAATGGTCTACGACAGTAGGGCAGCATTACGCTGTTGCGCGTGCATTTTCCCGGGAGTTATATTTTATCTGGGTAATGTTTATGTGTATACATTACTAAATGTTTGTTTTATACATATAAACAATTTATGTTGTAAAACAATTTCGTTTCAATGGATATGTCACGTGATGCCAGTCTTATGATTGGTCGGGCATCTATAACCGCAAATTATACACTATTATTATAACGCACGTGTTTCAACAAATAAAATATATTTATCTGTGGATATTATTGATCATCACCTGATCTAAACGGTGCCCAATATTATGGCATATTTGTACATATAAACAACACCCAGATAACGTATAAAAATGTCAATATACACAGCAAAAAAACAACAATGTTAGTACAGTAGATATTAACATAACGTTTATTTCTGTTCGATCATTCCATCATATTGATCCTTCGGCCTGTCACGATCAAGCAGATGTGTTCATTTTAGGTCAACAACGTCTGCTTGAGTAAATACTGTGTGCATCAACCAATCTTTGTTAAATACGATATCGCGCACGGAAATAATTTCACAAGCCGTAATAGCGTAGGTTTTATATCCAACACTAAAGCAACATGTAATCTGAGTAGCCTAATTTAACTGTTAATAGGTTAAAACATAATATGTTGCATAATAAACACGTAATAAACTATTCAGCTAACTGTTGTTGTTTATTGATTATCTCAAAATAAAATGCATAATATTACACGTAATCATCAACAACGTGCATGTTGAACTTTGCTTTTTTTGTTTTTTATAAATTACTTTTCAAAACACATGGTTTAATATAGTATCGTCGAAATGAAATGGAACTTCAGTTCTTACGTTTAACAATAATATCATACACCGTTGTTTTGAGATAATCTTTAAACTGAATAACATCAAACAACATCATGTATACACTACGAATACGTTGCTTGTGAGTGTGTATTGAATGAGATATGTGTATATGTATTGCTTTCGATATAAGGTAATTAATAATACAACACATGATGCAACATGAAGATAAATACTTCGACATAATAACATGGTCTTAATATTGTGGATCAAGGCTTATCAGACACATTATATCTGTTATAATTCAACGATGTTGCTGAATATTTTTTGTATTCACATAAAGTATATGAAACGACAGAATTCCTGTAAAAGGTTAAAAACGTACTTGATATTGTAGCATATGGTGATTTAACGAATAACATACATGTGTCGCTCGGTGATTTTGTTAGATTTGTACGCAACAGGTTTCTTGTTGCGTTGCTGACTGCTTACTGTAGCTAACACTGATTTAATGGTAATAATAATTACATCCGCACACAACATTACATATCTACACCTACGTAACTCGAGTAAATCCTACAGTTTCCTTCCGTGTTTCGCCACTCTCCATTAAACAGTTCCTCTGTATCAACAATACATCTTTGTAAATGTGTCACTCGACCTTGTCGCATTCTCATTCATTTGCCTTCATAACAATCCCCGTTGACGCTGTCAGCGTATTCTCCCTCGCAAACAGGTTGAGAGGAAACGTTTATAAATATCATGCAAACATGTTCCACGCCTTACAAATCGCTATGAAAATGAAATGCTATTGTTGTGAATACACCACTAGTTTGCCCCCTATTCCGTGCAGCATGTGTTGACGGCAAATGGTTAGATACAATGGACTCGACCGCCAGTCTCCTAACCGTCCGACATCGTCCGATTTGACTTACAAGATAGGTAACAACAGTTCAGTTCGGGCATTTCTGATTGTAAAGTCATTCTTATCTCGGCCATCCCATGCCTAGTGTCCTTGCAATGAGCGGTTTCACATGCACAAGACGTAACGCCACGTATTCAGGTCACGTCACGACACCACGGCTTATTGTTCTACTGTGCACTTCCGGTCTCGTTGTAACCACTTCCGGTGACGTCATCCGTCGCTCCGTAGTCCTCGTCGTCGCTTGCTATCGGCGTCCCTCCTGACCCGATATCCACGGTGCCGCTGGGTGGCGCCTCGGTTGCAGTCGCACGCGCCTCGTCCTGTCCGCTGTCGGTATTGGTACCAGAAGTGGGATGTCGACTGTTGGTGGAAGGATTGCGTTCCAGGTTGAAGATCGACGATGTCTTGCGTCCTTTGTTGCCGGCACTACTTGGCTTCGTCCCGGGTGTTGTATGCGGACTGGCGGGCGTCGATGTCTGCGGCGCGGTCAGTATATATCCTGCAATGGACACGTTACGTAAATCTTAATAATAATAATAATTAGGTAACTCCTATTGCGCCTAAACCCTTAGAAACCGCGGTCAGAGGTGCGTGAATAAAAAAGTGTTAATCGATCTCAGGGGCAATACAGTCGTCACCAGACTGATTGATACGCCAGGGAGCTATGGCTGACAGGCAAGGTTGTAAAGGTGTGTCTTTAATCTTCTTTACGAACAACAGATTTGCTGTAACGTGTTACATTATGTTGACTTATTGTTTCTATTCCTCATTGTCGTTATCGTCACGGACGATAACAAAATATTATATTTCATCACCGTACAATAACAGTATTAGCTTAGGAACATTTCAAGCATGATGCTTTGCACGAAAATGGTACATGAAAACAGTTATGTACTTTAGCAATAAAAGAACAAGACTAGTTACATGCTATAGCACATAACATTTCATTAACAATTATTTATCATACGGTAATTTTTGCCTTATTCCACGATAACGAGTAGGCCTATCACACGGAATTTAACACATTTTAATATGGTCAACACATATCCGAAAAGGCCTAATTCGCAACACAGTTATCGTCTCATCGTTTGCAACAAGTAGATAAAAAAATTATTTGCTGAAAAATAAACATGTTATGAAATGAAGACATTGCAATACAACATCAGTAGCAGGTAGCGGACGATGCAACAACGATTGTAAACACAAACGGGTCCGCAATAAAGACCTCTATACTAAGCATGCTTCAGTAAGACCACAACTTGTTCTTATAGCATCGCTGAGGGATAGAGAGGGGGAGAGAGAGAGAGGGAGAGAGACAGACAGATAGACAGACAGACAGACAGACAGACAGACAGACAGACAGACAGACAGACAGACAGACAGACAGACAGACAGACAGACAGACAGACAGACAGACAGACAGACAGACAGACAGACAGACAGACAGACAGACAGACAGACAGACAGACAGACAGACAGACAGACAGACAGACAGACAGACAGACAGACAGACAGACAGACAGACAGACAGACAGACAGACAGACAGACAGACAGACAGACATACAGACAGACAGACAGACAGACAGACAGACAGACAGACAGATATTACTATTAATATTTAAAATAATAATATTAGGCGCCATAAGATATACTAAAGACGACTAAAGACCAAAGCGTGACAGACAACACCATCGCGAAGACAGACAGACAGACAGACAGACAGACAGACAGACAGACAGACAGACAGACAGACAGACAGACAGACAGACAGACAGACAGACAGACAGACAGACAGACAGACAGACAGACAGACAGACAGACAGACAAAGAGAGATAATAAGTATTACTATTAATATTTAAAAATAATAATATTTTATATAATTGTATATACTGGGTTACGTCTCTATCTGAGATCAAACGCGTGATGTACAATTACCATCGCGAAAGCGGACACAACACCATAGCGTCAGATGATTTTCGTTGCAAGTTTAATGTATAAAACGTTTGACTAAGATAGAGTTAGTTTTAGGAACAACGTTTGACTAAGATAGCGTTAGTTTTAGGAATTTGTTTTTGATATATTGAAAATATTGCGTATACAAGGTAATTTAAAATCTGCATCACCGGACTAACCTATCATCTGCATCATTGAGTGATTCGTTCAGCAAGTTATATATCATTACTGAATCATTAGAAGGATTAGTCCATAAAATGTTGGTGTGAATGTATTTATATAGATTTTGGTAATGTAAATAATAATAATAATAAATGTACAATCGGTCGAGATTACGACATTTTTAGGCATCCATTGCCGATGTGAAATCCAACAGTGCGAGGGTAGCGAATAACTGGGATCTCAGAAATTACTGGTTTTGCACAAAAAAGTCTCAAGATTTCACTGCGGGATTCCAAGCTTTCGTCCATTGTAAAAGTGGACAACGATTTTGTAATGGACGTATCTCTCTGATATTACGGAGTGTGTGTATGTCTAAACAGGTCAGATTAAGTTCGTTCCTAATTCTGGAAGGCAACGGCTTGTATACATCACGTACAATAACAATAGTTTGACTCGTCGGTTCGTTCTTTAAAATGCCACAACTGAAGGTGTTATCTTCTGAGGAGTAGTTCCTGTTTCAACAAGCTGAAACCGGAAATTGACCCGTGCGTGATCTTACTGAGCCGGTAATTACGATGTCGTACTCCTGTCAGACACATCACTAATTGTCATGTGGTTCACACGAATGCGCGTTATGTTGTACTGATTGCTGACATACAATAATTACTGTCTTAATTAAGATTACTGCCGATATATAAAATCAACATCGTCATCGAGGTTCTCTGTTTGGGTCAAAGCCGAAGACGTGTTTAGGAGCAACACCAGCGCCGTAGTGAACTGTTCAGGTCCTAATGGTGCTCCGTACTATCGCATGTGATGAACACAGACTATGATCAACTATCACGCTCACTCCACCGCGCCCCCTTCTCCCTTTCCCTCTATTCATGTTCCCCTTTCCTGTCTTTTCCTCATAATTTTATCTCCATCCCACACTGTATCTTTGTTATCCCATCCATGTCTTTTTTCCATCAACGGGGTTACCTTTTTACCTCCACCACTTTCATCTGCACCATTCTGTGTCTATTTATTTTCCGGCTAATTTTCATTCCTACTTTCTTTCCCTCCAAAATATTACTCCCTCTGTCGTATTCCTGGATCCACCTCTAGCCAACTCCTTTAATTGCAATTCCCCGTATCAATAACAACGTTAGCAGCATATACTTTGTCACGGATTATTAACATCAAATACTTTCCCATATTTTCGCAGATGCTTGATCATTTGATCATTCAGTGATGTCATTTGGTTGAATATTTATGGTGTCTTGTTTACACACTTCAATATCACATATGTTTAAATAAAGTATGTTGTCAATAATAAAAATATTACAGACAAATTAACGTAGACATTTTCCCGTAAAGTAAAAAGGGTACGTTCTTATATAGCGCTTAAAGCGCCCTACACTTGACTTCCCTGCCAGCCCTGTTCAATCAAACACCATCTCAACGTATCTGCAAAGCATCCAGCCACCACTCTCTATAACCAGGTAGTCATTCATACAGTTGAGTTAACTGGCGCAATGTAGAGTGAAAACACCTGCCCAAGGTTTTACGTCGCAGCACAAGATTCGAACCCGGGTTCTCTTAGTCGAGAGTCAACAGCTCTACTCATGAACAACTGTGCTCTCTAAGCTGCCATCGCCACGTGTGGGGCAAACAACCTTACCTGGACGTCCGGGTCATCCCGGCTATCCGAGGTCAAACCGGGCGTGGTAGACGGGCGCTTACTGTCTACAGTCGTAGAGGACGCCAATTCGTCTTCGTAGTCATCGTCCTCGTACGCCCCAGCACGCGCCATGGTCGTGCCCTGGTTGGACGCTAGCAACGGAAACGGGCAGTGCGCATGCTCAGGACAGGCTACAAACTGACGGCACTGCCAGCAAGCGTGCTTTGTCTTCGTTTCCAAGGTTCGATTTTATCGGTATTCCGTTATTCTGAACATACAGGTTTTTGCAATTGATTAGGAAATTCGACGTTACGAGCATTCGCCCGGGTTACCAATAATGACAGCCAAACCCAGTTGCAAATCAATCAACCGGCTACCGCCGCAGCATTAATGACTTTACTTTCTTTCGTAGGCAATTTACGTTTATGGGTTTTTCATTTTACAAGAAGTTGAAGGATTATCAGACGTTCTACCTTAAACTCGAACCTTGGTTTCGCTTACGGTAATCGCCTTATTAGATTTGCCTGGTCAACTATGTGTTACGACTACGACATCAACGATGGAGAAGCTACTGACAACATGGTCTAATCTAACTAAAACGTAGTTCTATTGAAACACCGCTAACGCACTCACATTCATGTAGCTAAGAAAACACAAAACGCCAACAAGGATAAATAATATTGGTAAACAAAGCCGCACAGAATAATGACATATGATACCAATGCAATATAAAGACAGAAGAAACTTACAACTCTGCACGATACACTAAGCTAATGTCCCTAAAGCATGACGTCATTCACCAACACAAAATTGCATTGTGTTATCTTGTCAAGATTAGTTACGTTGATGTTTTTTGGCTTTTAAATAAGGTTTCGCTGCTCTTTTGTTGATACGTCAGAACATTGCTAGGAAGTTCAAATGTGTATATCAAAGCAAGACGTTTGTGCTTCTTCTCTTATTACATGTTAATAGATTCATGCCGATGGGACAATCAACAAAAACGGAGAAGACGATGTAACCGGAAATGTAACATTGAGCAGTCTAATAGATACTGATTCAAGCCGATGGGACAATCAACAAAAACAAAGAAGACGATGTAAACAGGGAAATGTAGCACAGCGCAGTCTCTCACCGTCGATACTGAACGTTTTCTTATTCTGTCTGAAGATGTTGCTCGCCACGCATGTGTAGTTGCCCTGCTGGTGAGGACTGAAGCGCATGATGACGAGGGTGGACGACATGTAGGTTGACCTCCACTCACTCCTGTCCTCCTAGCGGTCACGGAACGAACCAATTAAAACCACGATATTACTTTTTGTCAAAACACATAGCAATTTGGTTTTGGGGTAATTTCGTATACAATAACAACGTATTACACGGTCTACAATGCTTCTGAATACTTCTCACATCACCCTAGATTCGTAACATGTTTATTTTACACTGTAGGTGATGTCGTTATTTTTAGTTTTGCTGTATTATATTAGTTTACAACACTAAAAAATAGTTGTTCTGGCCTACTAACTAGACAGTCAAGCACAAGCATTGATATACGATACATTATGACAATTGTAAGACAACAGGTAAACTGGTCGATAACATCACTGCAACGTCTGTAAAATTCATCATATCAATACAAGGATAAGGAATTACGTAAAACAACATAACAAAGTTAAATTCATCACACCAATACAAGGAAAAGGAATTACGTAAGACAACATAACAAAGTCAACAAACACATTCACTGTAGAAGCATGGCTGCCACCACGTCAATATGTCGTTCATGTGAGTTGTAGGAATTTGAATTGTACGAACTTTACATTCGTCGTAATAACCAAAACCACACCATCCCAAGAACTTAGCCAATACTAGACGTCTCGAATCACCACAACGGACTGAGTGGCACAACCATACAATCACCACAACCACACAGTCACCACAACCACACAATCACCACTGCCACGCACTGAACACTATCACTGAAGCACCACAACCACACTGTTGCTACAACCACTCCATCGCCACAACCACACAACCACAACAACACATTAACCATAATTGAAACCACTCAATCACCATGAGCTACAATCACCACAACTTTTTCAATCTCCAAAACCTCTTAATCACCACGACTTCCCAATCACCACAACTTCTCAATAATCACAACTTATCAATCGCCGCAACGGCACAACCTATAAATTACCACAACACTCAAACACCACAACCTGTTCAATTACAAGAACCTCTCAATCACGGAAGCGCTACACCGAGACACCAAGCAGAGACGACGATGACGTAATCTACGTACGATGATGTAATAGTGCCGTGAGTTGCGTATCTCTCTGCCGGAGTAGAACCAACGGATGGTCGGCAGTGGTCTCGGCATGCCCCGTGTCTCACACATCAGCAGGTACGACATGCCGATCACTGGCTTCGGCTGTGCGCTGTCGTAGCTGTACCAACGGGAGCTGTCGAACCGCATCTTGTACGCGTCGATGTGCCACGGCCGATCTGAACGACACGACACAAGTTAGGAGGAGATTTGCTCTTTAATGTGCTGTTTACTACTGCAGGATAATCCGTGACGTTTTATTGTATGTGTTTGGTTTGATGATGAGAGTACGAGTACGTGGCGTGTGCGTGTGCGTGTGCGTGTGCGTGTGCGTGTGCGTGTGCGTGTGCGTGTGCGTGTGCGTGTGCGTGTGCGTGTGCGTGTGCGTGTGCGTGTGCGTGTGGGTGTGCGTGTGCGTGTGCGTGTGCGTGTGCGTGTGCGTGTGCGTGTGCGTGTGTCTGTCTGTCTGTGTGTGTGTGTGTGTGTGTGTTGTGTGTGTGTGTGTGTGTGTGTGTGTGTGTGTGTGTGTGTGTGTGTGTGTGTGTGTGTGTGTGTGTGTGTGTGTGTGTGTGTGTGTGTGTGTGAGCGCATGTGTGTGTACGTGTGATCATACGTATGTGCACGACTATGCGCGTGTTGTACATTATACAATTTCCATTTAAAACAATTAATTAATACATGTGTCCTTGCTATGGCATCGAAGAACCATTCGTTCAAAAACGTGTCATTATTCAACCAGTTTGTGACTCGCCAGCCATCACAACACGTCACTGGTGACTGTACCTTCGATCATCAAGTTGAACTTATACGACACGACCGGTTGGACAAAGTTGTCCAGGTAGCACGCGTAGATGCCCGTGTCCTCTTCAGTTGCCCGACGCACGTACAGCCCGTTCCCCTGCGATACAAATGACCCAATAAATATCTGGCTGAACGAACAGATGTTAATCTGGTGAATATGTATAGTCCACGTATCAGTTCAAATCGGTTCAATCTATTAGATTCCTAAAATGAAATGTTGACTAAAAAAAATTTACAATTGGCGTAAATATTAATGTACGTAATGATATCCGTCTACATGTATATATATATATATATATATATATATATATATATATATATATATATATATATATATACATATATACATATATATATGTATATATGTATATATATATATATATATATATATATATATATATATATATATGTATATATATATATTATGTAAGAGTGTTGGGTGATGATGACCCATTGAAAATCACGACTTACCCCGTGACACGGTCACCATATAACAATAAAGCTTTTAATGCTGCTGCTGCTGCTGCTGCTGCTGCTGCTGCTGCTGCTGCTGCTGCTGCTGCTGCTGCTATTGTCTACCCGCTATAACGGACAGTGACGTGCCAGTGCCTACCCAGTGCTGGTAGCTGCCGTCTGGCAACTTGCGATTGCGGTCCTCTCGGGTCCAGTAGACCATGGGCTTCGGGTAGCCAGTGGCGTTGCACCACAGTACGACGTCCTTGCCCACCCGCGACTTGAGCCTCGCCGGACTCGTCAGAGCGTCGATCTTTGACTCTGTCGGAGAAAACAGATCGGTAGTGGTTAAGATGACCGCGACAGCGACAGCGACAGCGACAACGACAATAGCAGTGTCGTTATCGGTGACAACTACAACATCACCATCATAATCAATGACGGTGGCAAAGTAAAATCAAAGAAGGCGACGATGAAACAAACATGTGGACAATGATAATGACTACGACAGCAACGTCAGCGAGGACGACGACAGATATAAGACGCGAGACGCGACGACGCTCGACGCTCGACGCTCGACGCTCGACGCTCGACACAGGACACGCGACCCGCGACCCGCGACCCGCGACCCGCGACCCGCGACCCGCGACCCGCGATCCGCGACACAAGACACAAGACACAAGACACAAGACACAAGACACAAGACACAAGACACAAGACACAAGAAGCTTTATTTAATATCGGCTCACATTTTGAACTGCATAATGTTAGCTCTTTTGAGCTAGTTTCCGACAAACGACGGTAAAGCAGAAAGATAAAAACTTAAAAGGCATAAATAATATAAAAAATAAAACATTAAAACGAATAGCAAACGGGTAAAATGAAGAAAATAAAAAACGACCGACAACACTACCTTGTATGTCGATCATAATGAGTCACCATAGCATGAGATACTACACCACTGATTCGTAAGTGAGTGGATTAATTTGTTGTGAAAGGTTTCATTTGTTTCATTCGTAAATTACAAACGACGTGAGCGCTGCAGACTCCTGTGTATTTTATTATTCAGAAGTTGATTGTTTTGATTGTCATTCCCCAGGTGGCGCTACCATCCTCCCATCAGCCGTATAAAAACCGCTTTCAGACTGCATCATGTCGATCTTAGCAGAATTCGATGAAAACCCACAACTTGATTCGCTATTGCGAGGTACCTAATATTTATTGGCATATGTCATTTATTTGCAGCAAAATTGTTTTTAAATTGTTAATGATTTTTGTATTTGTTTATCGTCTGCAATGCACACCGAATTGTAAAGATAACTTAGCCCCCAGAATGAACTGTTAGGAACAGTGGTACATACACAATCAGTGGTACACACACAATCAGTGGTACACAGTACACACTACACACACGATCCGTAGTACACAGTACACACTACACACACAATCAGTAGTACACAGTACACACTACACACACGATCAGTGGTACACAGTACACACTACACACACGATCAGTAGTACACAGTACACACTACACAAATGACCAGTGGTACGCGCACGAACAGTGATGGGTCGCTGTTACACGCACGCCCGCAATCATGCACGCACGCACAACACACAATCTCGCATGTGCACATATACTCGCACACATTATATACGCATGTATTCTCACATGCACGCGCACATGTACATGCATACACACACACCCACACCCACACCCACACCCACACCCACACCCACACCCACCCACACCCACACCCACACCACACCCACACCCATACCCCCATTCGCACACATATGCACTGCCCACCCCCACATACACACACAACCCCCACCCGACACACACCATCCATCCACAGACACAAGAAGCTCCCGAGTCACCCACCAGTGACGTTGAGTACAAGGAACTTCTGTCGTGTGGTTGAGCCGGCGAGGTTGCAGCGGTAGATGCCCGTGTCTCGCTTCTTGGCCCGGCGTATGATGAGCACGGACAGGGCGCTGTTGTGTGGCCGGTACACGCGGTATCGCTTCTCCGACGCGACCACCTTCTTGCCAGTCGCTACGAGGTACGGCTTCGCCAGCTTGCCCTTCGACGTCGAGTGGCGCACCCAGTCGATCTGTAGACAGTGGCAATGTGAAGACGTGGCCGTGGATAGCGTTAAGACAAGTGGTGCATATGAAACGGTGTCATGGAGGGTGGTTTGCTTTGACAGATAAAATGGCTGATGTAAGATTATACTGTTGCATACATTTATGTTTGTTTGTTGGTCATGTTTATAATTTATATGTTTCTCTCTCCCTGCCCCTCCCCTCCCTCCCTCCTCCCTCCCTCTCTCCCTCCTTCCTGTCCTCCTTCCTCCCTCCCTCCCATTCGGTACTCCCTCTATTCATCGCAGTTTCATTTCATATGCAGCATTAATCGATTCACTCAAATACCGATTTGCGCAAATACCACACCTCATTACTGACCAGTGGTAGCTCATTGCTTAATTATAATGTAACGATTACTGGACACAAGTGATGCACTTGATTATTGGTAATGGCATGACCATAAATTTGTACACAACGAAAGAGAGATGTCCTTCGCTGCTTGACAGCTAGACACATAATCAGTTGGACGGCTTGCACTGAAGTATTATGGCAAAATACAGTCTTCGGGTCTTGTTGGCTATTTTATATTTATAAAAAAAACATTGTGTGTGTGTGTGTGTGTGTGTCTGTGTGTGTGTGTGTTGTGTGTTGTGTGTGTGTGTGTGTGTGTGTGTGTGTGTGTGTGTTGTGGTGTGTGTGTGTGTGTGTGTGTGGTGTGGGGTGGTGTGTGTGTGTGTTGTGTGTGTGTGTGTGTGTGTGTGTGTGTGTGGTGTGTGTGTGTGTGTGTGTGTGTGTGTGTGTGTGTGTGTGTGTGAGTGGTGGTGCGTGCGTGGTGCGTGTGTGTGTGTGTGTGTGTGGGGTGTGTGGGGTGTGTGTGTGTGTGTGTGTGTGTGTGTGTGTGTGTGTGTGTGTGTGTGTGTGTGTGTGTGTGTGTGTGTGTGTGTGTGTGTGTGTGTGTGTGTACGTGCGTGTGCGGCCGTGTGCGTGTGTGCGTGTGGTGTTAATGGACCAACATCTCTGTTAGTTTTGCATGTATCTAGCTGACAATTCGGATGCGATCTATTGGGCTGATTACATTTAAACTTTCAAACATTCGTCCAGTGGTTGGAGAACTACAGTATATGGGACTCAATGTATTACCAGGGCAATTTGTTTATCTCCAGTGCAGAACGGTGCAACTCTGCTATAGCAGTTTTATTCCGGGCGGTGTGGGAATGGAACCTCAGTGGAACGCAATTTTCAAAAGCTTTATTTCGGGAGACAGCCTTTCCCCTCAAGCATAGCTGGGTCATTCGGCTAGTTATACACAATACACTGTCTATTTGCTAGTTTTCAAAACTCATTAACTCCAGTACGTATGAACAGTAAGATCTGGTAATTAGCCAAAAGAACGTATTCGTAAGATACGGCTTCATTCATGCAAATAATGTGATAGCAACCACTCGTGTGATATAAGACGTTGCGATGCCGCAGGCATAACAAGACAATTGGCGATCTTAAATAAATGATGATGTGCAAATTGTGTCTGACCACAACGCTGTATTGTCTACCGCTGGCGATTGGCAAGGTAGGGATGTTCCGGTTGTTTTCAATTTCGTGGGCGTAAAAGGAAAACGCATGACGAGTAATTTAATTTGACAGGTGAAGCAATCTTCGTTGATGGACGCCGAACCATTGCGTGACGTTATAGTAATTGTGGAAATTCGGCTCTGGCGACGGTGCCGGACACAAAGGGACGCTTGTTTTATGCCGGCGTTTCCGTTTGTAGGCTTATTTCGTGATTATTGCTATTGCATTTCGGCGCCAGTCGAGCGGCAGTGATGTCACGACTTTCTGCCTAATGAGTGGCTTGTGACAACAGCGCACATCATTGTTGAAAGCCATTAATTAATTATGCATCGCGCAGTTGAGTGACGCATCGTCAGACTACGAGGCCAGTGCTGAGAGTGGAGAGACAGAAATACGTTGACAAACGTGTAACGTGCACAGCGGATAACAAAGTGCTATTTTAAGATGTCTTTTTACTGATGCTGTCAATTAGAACATCGCAATGCATCATTGATGCTCGGCTGTCATTCCAATACAACATATTTATTACGTTGTCAAGCATTCGGAAAATGTTCTTGTCATTTGTCGTGTTGCCCTTGCAATATACAATTACGAAAATAATGCAGATTCACGTTTCGTAACTATCCCACACACTTCGGCACTTATCGGCACAACTTGCCATGGCGCGCACACATTTCGGCGCAACTATAGGAACAATTTATGAATTCCGGCATAGTTTGGCCTCAGTGCCTTGATACCTTAGGTGCGTAAGCAACAGGTCCAAATGCAACGGAATTAGCAGAAAACACGGTCAGTTCGTGTGGACGACTCCATTATTCACGCTGTCCACCGAAGCGATCTTGCCAGATTCAATTTCCTGTTTTCATCAGCTCATCTCCCAAGTATTGGACCCGGTAATGATTACAAATGCATAAATCATGGTTTCCCCTCCGCTACCCATGCCAAGCACGTCATGTTTGCGCCATAAAGACCGGACTGCCATTACCCGCCTGTCTAACCGGCAACACGTGTTCTACCGACCCGTAACGTCTTTATCAGGCCATTCCGTAACAGTTTAGTGTCGCTCTGTGGGTGCCGTGGATCTCTATAGCGGCGCTCTGGAGTTGGTACAGTCGCTGGCAATACGTATTTATAAACGGGAGTGTAGTATTAGTAATGGACGATGGTACACGAGTGTCGTATTTGTGCGTCTATATAGCAACTGCTTCTTCGTCGTGCGTACATGTTTGCACAAACGGTTATATGAGAGAAATTGGAGTAAGGGTTCAGTTCGCAATAGTCCTCATAGTTACAACTTTGGAGCAACAGTGCACGACACAACAATAGTCACTATCGTCTGTGCTTTCACTCAACGTAAACATTTTGTGCGCAAATGATTCACACTGGACGGCCACACACACACACGACAACGTCAACCAGACAAGTCTTCTTGTAAACCTATCTCTCGTACGGCGTGGAATTAGAGAGCAGGATACAATAAAAAGAACACATCGTGTGCATGGTTTTTACAAGTATAACATGGCCGTGCGTGTTTGTAAACCAGTTAGATCAATGAGCTCCTCTCCTGCGACAGGATTTGTCATGTCGTTAGAGCGTCTTTTCTCTTTAGGGAACGATTTGTCATTTAGGAACGTAACAGCCTAATAGAGAAACGTCAGCCGCTGAGGAGGATAGGAAGCGTCGTCATCGATCCATCTGCTTCTGTCTTACTGAATGAGTACCACTCATAGTGTTAATTGTTGAAGTAGCGATTTGATGCTGGTAGATCTGCGAAAACGCTTTGCAGTAGGTGCCTATATAACGTCGTATTTGATGTCAAGCGCTGCGAATGTCTTATATATATATATATATATATATATATATATATATATATATATATATATATATTACATTTTAAATCGACAATTTATCTGCATAAATTGTCATATCGTCATTTCCGACATTGATTCTCCGTGTTACCCTATACTTACTTCTATCATATGTCAACGCCATCACCCCATCCGTTTTCAGTGTTCAGTATCACATGCGCACACACTAATTGTTATCCTTGCCAAACATACGCAATCAACCACAATGATGTCACCTTCGCCCATACACCATGCAATATGTGTTCAACTACAAATATCACCACACAGCATACTAAAAAACTAAAATCCAGTTTTTCAGTTACGACGGATACTGATATATTTATGTTTTAAGTTTTGTATAACAGGTTTAATTTTATTGCAACAGAAACTGAATTAAACTGTTGCGACTGGCGGCTTGTATCGTAGCGACTTTCAAGTCTTGGATGCACATCACCAAAATCCTCAGTAAGCACCTCCATGCAACTATCTTTCATGCACATCACCTCCATTATGTAGTATATTACTTCGTTGAATTATATACTAAAAAAGATCATATCACATCACAAAATTCAAAACCTCACAACAACACACCTTAACGCTGGTTGACGTTCTTCGAGAAAACGCACCCGAACGAACGAGGTGTATTTGCATTGAAGCGGGTTCGTTTTTTTAGTCGGTGCCATGGGAAACGCACGCGGGGTAAACGAGGGTGAACTCAACGAGGTGATGGATGCGGCTGACGAGTCGGGCAGCCACCCCTTCCCCCTCCCCGTCTTTGATCGCACACAGCTCGCTAGGAAAATGCTCGTTCCTTCGGCAGTCGAGCAAAATGGCGGCGTTTAAGAAGACTTAATTGAAGGGTTTCGGCCTTAACTGTCGGTTTGATGAGCACCACGAGGTGTATTATAACTGACGTGCGTTGATTTGCAGCGGTTTAGAGTGTCGCAATAGCACAATACTTTATACATTGAAGGGGAATGTAGATAACAATTTCGTCTATGTGGTTTGGGTTTTTGTTCTTCTGTAAAATTGATAATTATGATCGTCTAATACTGTAATATCGATATTAGATAATTTAGAGGTGAAACTGTAAACCTTTCACGTGAGTAGCTATTTTATAAAAACCCACCATGTAAAATAATTTAAAAACTATTACATGCCCTGGTTAGATTTTCTGTTATTCGGAACACCAGTTCTACGAGACATAGACAACATAATTGTGTTCGGTCGTTTGTATGCAGCAAGACCATATTCTTGAGACGATGTACAAACTGCCGGCAAGATAAACCGTTATTGCAAGACAGCCAGACGCGGCTGAAGGTGTGATGTACGTGGTACGTAACCGCACAGGAAGATGGACGACTCTGACGACGCTACAGACGAAGAGATCACAGCTGTTCCGAGGTCTCGTCTCCCGCCGTCGCTCTGCCGCTCTCTCTAAGCATGTCGCATGCTTCGCTGCAGGCATGTGGATGCAATCAGCGTTGGCGCGGTCTCGTGGCGTGTATATGGCACAGGTCCAGCCAGTGCAAGGATTTGTGTCCAAGGCGGGAGAATGTGTGTTTGTGTGTTCTCGCGCGCGCGTATGTGTGTGTTAGTGTGTTTGTGCGTACGTGCGTACGTGCGTGTATGCGTGCGTATGTCACACACACACACACACATATATATATATATATATATATATATATATATATATATATATATATATATATATATATTGGTGTGTGTGTGTATGTGCGTGCCAGTGTGCGTGTGGGTGTGTGCGTGTGTGTGTGTGCGTGCGTGCGTATATACATATATATGCGTGTGTTTGTGCGTATATATATATATATATATATATATATATATATATATATATATATGTGTGTGTGTGTGTGTGTGTGTGTGTGTGTGTGTGTGTGTGTGTGTGTGCGTGTGTGTGTGTGTGTGTGTGTGTGTGTGTGTGTGTGTGTGTGTGTGTGTGTGTGTGTGTGTGTGTGTGTGTGTGTGTGTGTGTGTGTGTGTGTGTACGTGCGTGTGTACCTGTGTGAGTGAGCCATGTTTACGAGTGAGATGCGTGAGTTTCGGTGTGCGTCAATACGCGCATGTAAAAATATGCTTGTATGTGTGCGCGTAGGTGTGAGTTTGACTGCGTGTGTGTACGTATATAGCGTAACATATTGTGTGTGCCGAATGTGCCAACTTGAATCAAAATTATATTGCCCATATTACCCACCCTTCCAAAATCAACTACAACGCCAATATCCAACAGCAATCTCCGTGTAAAAACATCGACGATTATCATTCAAAACGACAAGTTGTTTTTACAAAATATGCTAAATCAATAATTTGTTTTAAATGCTTTCTCAGTATCATGGTGTATCTTACTATATAAGTCGGGTAAGAGATACTTCAGGAAACGACGCTGTAACTAAAATAATGTCAATAATATAAATAATAATATTGCTATTCTTAATAACGTGGTTTCGCACATAACTTCAGTTCACATCAAATGACTGTGCAGTCGTTTTATGTATGAGGGTTACTTCAGCTTTGGTTGTTTTCTATATATCAATCTAGCACGTTATTTAGACACGCCACGCAGCTCGTTGCTAGTCAGAGGAGACTGTAAAGAAAAGTCTCCTACTCTCTGACTCGGTTATTCTGCCAACATAAACCAAGATGTTCAAATGCCCATCTGCATTTATCCTGAAACCTTCGCTTTGTTGGCCGTCGTTGTGGCACCATAATAATATTATAATTATCTGCACAGAAACATCGACACGGTGAATGCATAGTAACATCTATGTTATGGAAACGCTGCAATACAATTACATATTGACACATGACCTGTTACTGTAATCATGGTTTGTTTGCAAATCAACTACACAATACCGTCTGAATTGTAGTAGATTTCTCAAGACGTATGCTGGAGATTCAAAAAGTAGAATGAGCATTTCTTATTTCTGTATAATCATGTCTAATAGTTGTAGATGCTCAGTGACCATGTTGTAGTAACGTTGCTAACAACACTTCACGTTTGTAGATATTATGACGATTAACAAGTATTTTGTGTACTTGGTTTGAGACCTGCATTTCCCACGTACTTGCCTTTTGGCTGTCTTCTTTAAGTAAGCAGTAACTTAACCTACTTTGCCAGTGTTCACTTTCCTAACATATATGTAAAGTAGATATTTATTTAGAGCCAACACCCATAGCAATCGTCAACCACTTAAAACACATCAAATAATTGTATTTGTTAAGCCACTTTATGAGCACCGATCTGTCAAGCGTGGATCTGTTCAAATTATTGAAAAGCAACAGTTCATCTTGTCTGAGGGAGAGACAGAATCAATAGAGAAACAGAAACAACAGAGACAACAGAATCAGAGAGAGAGGAGGGAGGAGGAAGGGGAAGGGAGATAGGGAGGAGACCTTAAATAGGTAGGGAGGGCGGGAGGGATGGATGAAGATGGAGGAGTGGGGAAGGGGGGACGGGAAGGAGGAGGGACGAAGGAGGGACGAATGAGGGGAGGGAGGGGGGAGAGAGAGAGAGAGAGGGGGGAGGAGGGAGGGAGGAGGGAGGGAGAGAGGGAGGGAGGGAGGAGGAGGGAGGGAGGGAGGGAGGAGGAGGAAGGAGGGAGGAGGAGGGAGGGGAGGGGGAGGGAGGGAGGGAGGGGGGAGGAAGAAGAGAGAAAGAGAGAGAGAGAGGGAGGGAGGAGGGAGGGAGGGAGGGAGGGAGGGAGGAGGGAGGGAGGGAGGGAGGGAGGAGGGAGGAGGGAG